>KE504800.1:731729-761482 GCA_000441515.1 Elaeis oleifera | reverse complement strand
TCTCTCTTTTTTTTTCCTTTCCTTACAATAAATAACACTCTAACAATATATATATATATATAGAGAGAGAGAGAGAGAGAGAGAGAGTAGATCTTCATGCAGATTGGATCATGTCAAATCTATCGTATTTGTCAGAAGGTTCAAGAAGAAATCAATATGTCAAAGTTTTTGTGATCACATCCTGTCCTCCGATATCCCTTGGAATAAATCACCTACGATCTTGGTCATTTCGCTCCTCCCACTTGCAGTTTGGTCACTTTGGTGGATGCGTTGCCCTTTTGCTTTTGGACAAAAAGGCCCCAAGAACACAGCTTTTCCTTTTGCAAGTTGGCGACCGATTCGGGATCTTTTCCACTAGTCCGGACGAGACCAGGTGATCTTTTAAGGCAGCGATGCCTCCGATAGCCTTTGGGCAAAAGGGTACACACCAACCATGGGTTCATGTCACGCCCTCACTCATCCCCCAAGATGGATCTCCAATCCACCATTGGTACCGTCAAGGGATCGCGATCCTCCTTTATCAATGTTCCAAAGTCCTGCTTCATCAAAACAGAGAAAATTTTGCTGCAGTACTCCATGATATGTGACTCTGTAACTAAGTTGATATGACGTTTTTCTATTTATATGCCTAGAAAGAGGAGGGATGGCATGATGATGCCTAATTTCGCAGAGTCCCTAGCTTTTGTTTGATATCCCAAACATCTATGGAAGTTAATCATGGCTCCCAAGTATTGCATCATGAAAATGGAGCAGTCCTGAAAGGATATTGAGATATGTGGCTCTAGATGCAGCTCCATTGATATGCCCTTCCTCTATTCATATAGAACTATGGAGAGGAGGAACATCATAAATAGCTAATTGGTGGAAATGCCTTTTTTTTTTTAAATCTTCCAAATGCATACAAATACTTAGATATATCATAAATCTATTGACACAGTCCCCATCAGGCTCCCTCTTTTCGAGGAACAGTGCCTGCCAAACGTGGGCAAGTGGATGATTCGAATGACAACCTATCAACCTTATAGGTAGATTTTTCCATGATCTTCTAGAAGATTAGATGTGCATTTATCCTTGGTGTCAAAGCCATCATGGATTTAGTTTAAAATAATTAACATGCTGCAGCAATTGACATTCTCGGCATATCAAGGAATATTCTTTTTTTGATTGAAATCAAGGAATATTCTTAGATTATAACATTTTCTCAAAGAAATAAAGGTTTTATTTCGGTCTTAGTAAATTATACAAATATTCTATGCAAAGCAAGGAAAAAAAAAAACTGTACAAACCAAAGCAGGTTCGACAAAGTCAGCTACACTGTTAAATGTTCTCAGGAAGGCAGGTTCTTCCATCTTCGCTGCAGTGCTGCAAATCCCCACTAAGCACGGCCGGTGACGACCACACTTGTCTCCTTTCCAATCACCTGCCAAATTTTGGATTCCAAAGCTAGACACAGGTTGTGCCCTGCTGGTATTTGGTCCACCTATTTGCTGAGCCATCGGGCCCCACCGGCGACATCACCTTCACCTACACCTACGTACCACTTTATGCTTCCGCTAAAACCTTAATGGAGAGGCTCCTTCGAATCCCTCGTTATTGAACGTTTTATATATTCTATGGGAAAGGTTTGGCTTTTTCCCACTAGGAACTGCGGCAGAGACCGACAGCTTTTACAAAAGGGAGTAAGCTAGGATTCGATCAAATATAATAGTGGCGTTCGTATGATATAATAGTAATAACTAACCTATGAGTAAGATTATATTATACATGCATGACGATAGTAGAGTTAGGGGCTTGCATGGACGTGGTCCAAAAGGAAGAATGCTTGCGCATTTATATATTTTACCCGGCTAAAAGAGTAGAGGAATGGAATACCATCCAGCTTTCCACCTTTAGACCTAATGATAATAATTATGCATGTCGATGACCATAGAAGAATCGAGAGCGAGTGCCCATCTTAGTGCTAGAGTGACGGGTTTAAGTTGTAGATCATCCAAAATATTACAAATTATGGCATCACCATGAAAGAATTAGAATGTGGGTTGTGTCTACGCCATCATGACTGTAAATTTGGGTTATGTTGTAATTAACTACACATAATTTTATATAAAACTGGCAAAATGTAATCCGATCCGTATTTGATCTATCATAAGTAGGTTTGGCTTTAAGTTCAATGGATTCAAATCATAAACAAATTGACTCGTTTAACTGATTTAATATTTGAGTCGGATTTGAATTTCAAATATCTAATCCATTTAACATATTTAATATTCAGATTGAATTGAGTCAAATGACCTGTTCAATCCATTTAAGACATGTTTAATCTGTTTAAAACCTGTTTAACCTATTTCTGACCCATTTAACCCGATCTGTTTAATATATTTAATTCGTTAAAAATCTATTTAATCTAACTTGACCTACGGTTGAATAAATAAGTTAAGCAGGTTGAGTTGGATAATTACCAGTTTAATAGATAGCTCGAACTCATATCTAAATTTTTTATCTGTTTAATAATAGATCGGATCTGAATTGACAATTTTTTGATCCAATCCACATCGATACGATCCATATCCAATCCAACCCGATCTAATAATCACCCCTAATTGCATGGAGTAATAGTTTAAAAATCAAGAATAAATCATGAATATAGATTACTAGATCTAGCGCCTATCATCGATTGGACCACCTATAGCATGCTAGGGCATCTAGCAATTTATGTGAATCAATGCCTCTTCAACTGTCCTGGATATGATAGCTAGAGCATAATTTTGTGTTTATATGGAATAATGCCCCAACATAAATCATGTTGCATGCGCTGTGATGACTTGCAATTACAAGCAAGCAAAGCATATTTGCTATCTTTACCATTCATGCCAGATCTTAGAAAATTTCAATAATTGTGACTCACAATCAGATGTAACAAGATGTTATCTAAAAGAATTTGTCGAAAGATATTATTGAAATTTTTTAACCCTATATTACTTTACAAGATCTACACCATGGGTGAGTGGGAGGGGAGAAAGAGGTGGATGAGTGGACTCCTGTGGGCGACATGCTAGAGCATGTTGTGTTGTTTGTGGGCTTTGGCCTTAGTGGCTAAAACCCGTCTCATGCCCCCCTCGCTTTTGAATTGCAATACAAGGATGGGACCTCGTGGCTGCCGGGAGAAAAAATACCAAAAATCCTAACCCCACGGAACATTGTCGTCAACGCAAGCAAGAAACCAAGATCGATTTCCTACGTGGAGGTAATTGGTGGGACATGGGAAAAAAATACAGAAAACATGTGATTTAGCTTCTATGATAACTTCGGTTTTTTTGAGTAATACTGCAGGGATATTACTACCAAATTTATACCCTAAACTACTACCCAAATATATATATATATATATATATACACCATAAACTTCTCTCGGACATCAAGGTATGCTAAATAAATGACCTAAGGCAGTTAAATCTGTATTTATTTTTATTATTTTTAAGCAATTTGTTTTACTTCGTTGCTAAATTGCAGGGATTAAATATTTTTGATAATTATAAGAAATTAAAGGGTGTAATACTGGAATTAGTTTGTCGATTAGATCAAGGAAATCTGAAACAATGGTTGGGTGACAGATATGCTGCTTGCGCTGAATAGTCCTGTAAATTATCATGGCATGGTCCAAAACCTTTATCATCACCCAAAAGAAAGGAATTAGAGGGAGAGAAAGGAAAAAGGCCACTCATGCATGCCTGGGTAAAGATACACTTGAATAAAGACAGTATCTTTATCACATAATGCTGAAGAGTAATCTCCGAAGGGATCCTACAAATGGAATCGCACTTAAAAAGGAATGAAAAATTTCATCTTGAGTGTGATGCGGTACATTTTATTGGAAGGGCATGCAGCATAAAGAATAAGAATTAATGTAGCCTGGAGCTTTAATGTGAAACATTACATTCTCATATTAGTTTAATTCTTCAGATATTGTACCGGTTTATTTTATTTGGTGATTAAGGCCGGTGATATTAATAGAGAATATAATTTAACATTGCCCATTGTATTCTTTTTATGACATCTAGACAAATGGCTATTAATACAACAAAAGCTGGAAAATGTGTCCCTCTGTGATGTTTCAGATCCTTTAGCTGCCATATGATGCACAGGTGTGATGGCATAAATTGCTCCAAGTTGACTAAAAGAAAAATTCCATCAAATATTGTGGTGATAGAATTGTCGATGCCCCCGTTCTACATGTACATGTAATATCGTTAGTTTCAAAGCTAACATTCGAGCCTTTGTTTATCAAAACCTAAACTATGAACATTTAACCCTTGGTTTTTGCTAAATCAATAATTCTTCTTCTTTATCTCTCTTTCCTGAGTTCTAGTGCAAGTTCTTCTATGTTTGGATTATGACAGTAATTTCATTCAGATCAAGCTGTAGAATTATTTACTAGCTAGGCTTAGAAAAGATTGCTTGAACTACTGTTTCAGTCAATTTGTAAATACTTGCTCATTAATTCAGTTTAGTATTTGTGATCTAATTATCTGGTCTTGATAAGTTATACTTGTGTTGCTTCCTTGCTACACCTGTACTTTCTCTAGTTGTCACCATTTGCTTGCGTTTTATCCTTTCATGCCTCAGCAACATAAGGAAAAATTCTATCATGAAAACTCTCATTCTGAAAGGAGGCATCATGTGCTCGCAGTCCCGGTGGTGAAAGGATGACGATTCCTGAAAGAAAAGGGAGAGAATTTTAAGAAAAGCTTGGACATTTGGTGCAACCATGGCAATTCTCAAACATGCATTCCTTTTTAGCAGAATGGCAAGTGCTATATATGTTCATGTGTCAGTGTTTTTTTTCCGACAAAGGATATATTTATATACCAGTCAAAGATTTGAGTGCAACGAGTGCGCTTGATGGCTGGGAAATAATGCACTCCCTAATCTACTCAATAAATTGTAGACCTTTGGTTAAAAGTCAAGATATTCTATTGCTCCTCAAAGTTGCCTTTGCAATCAACGTCACCTACAACCTTTTTACTCGTGGTTAGCACTGTGTAAAGCCTAGCATTATAATATTAAGCATATTCAAACCAAATTTATCCAGGATAAAAAGAAATCCTTCACATGCTTACCAGTCTATTTCACATTTAATTGATGTTTAGTAATCTATTTGATCAAGAAAGCTGAAGCTTTTTCAAAGGCAATCCAGTAAGCGCCTAGATACTCTGGCCCAGAACCTTTTTACAGCGTATTTACATGATAAAGCCTTAGGGCATCAGAGCCTTCTCGACAAAGTAGACCGCATTGAGGCTCCAACTTTTCACCCTTTATGGGGAGTAAAATAATACAAAGCAATCTTTAGTGCCCCTTGCTTACAGGATGACACATATACCATCGGATGCTCGCTATATTCTTATTAACTTGGCTACCAAGGAATGGCTCTTAATCCATGTATTCTTAGGTGCATGCAGTGCCAATGTGCACCACTTGGTTCAGTGCTTACACTAGAAAGCTTCCAATCGAATTCGATTTGATTTTAGATCATGGATCCATAGCAACATCAGAAGAGATTAGATCAAGGTTAGCAGCATGAGGCTTCATGGTGCATCTGTCAAGGTGTTGCCAAACTATCATCCATTCTTGTTATAGCTCAGCTATCGTGCGATGTGGAGCAAGAGTGGTTACTTGGTGTTTTACGTCAGCCATGTTTGAGAGTCTGGATCCTCTCCAATTTTGGACTGAATTAGAAAGGTCCAGTCCCACAATTTCAATAGTCTATCCATTGCATGTTGTGTGGTTGAGTGGGCTTTATGTGGTTCATGCAGTGTTTTCCCATGTATTCTATGTGACCTACTCAATTATGAACCATGTAAAATGTATGGACAGCTGTGGTTGGTAATTAGACCTGGATATAGAAAAGAGAGTTTCTATCCTAACAACAGTGGACTGAAGTAACTTCTCTTTTCACACTAGCATCATTATGAACACTTGAATGGCACCAAAATGGCCCTGGTTACAGCTGATAAGCATTTTGGAGGTCAGCTGCAGGCCTTCGACAATGCCGGCTAGAGGGGGTCCCTCATTTAGAAGAAGTCATAGCATATAAATGCAGGGGGAGGAGGGTACTCTTAGCTCGTACTTTCTGTATACTGATTTGTAAGCAATATTAGTTGGCATCCAGGTAAGTCAAAAATGTGACAAAGGAAAGGCCTTTATGCATGTCTTTAATTGACTTTCCGACACTATCTACTAATTTGAAACTAGCAAAGGATTCCATTTCAAAGAAAAAAAAAGGAACAAGGAACATTTGAAATTACATCAAGAAAATGTAAAGATTACCTGCATGGTTGATGAATGAAAGATAATTTTGGTTATCTTTTCCACATGGTTTATCAGCATATGGAGCATTTATTTATCTCTCAATTGAGGTCAAATTAGGAGAGTTTCAGTTTCAAGTCACATGTTGCTTGTGTTTAGTAATACGATCAAGGACTGAATAAAAGCCCAAGATTTATGTATTGAGGATCATGGAAGCCTTGCTCAATCACTTGCAACACTGCAATATACAGAGAGATGAGTTATTTAGAACTGGATCCCTCTAATTATCCATTGCAACCTTGAATTACATATGATCCCAAGAGTTCCATTGATATAATTATTGAAAACACAACTTTGGGACGTGTTATTTTCATTGGTGATTTGTTATCGGCAGCCATAAGCTGTAATATTTCATACACATCATCTACATTTAGAAGAATTAGCTGACTCTTGGAGCTAGCATGTGTCCTCAATTTCTTTCCTTCAAGCCCCGTTAAATTAAAACTCCTCGCTAACCAATACTATCATTATATGGACAAATCAAACACTCATTATAAAAAATTATATAGACAAGGTAATGTGAGTCTCTTGTCAATTTTCCCAGAAAAAATAAGCTTGCGTCATATGCTAGAATTAATATATAGGAGTGTGATAGTCTCCTAAAGTAGTTTTAGTGTGCAAGCCACTGATGCATGCACGGAACGTACATTTTGATGATGGAAGATAATGATATTACATTGTCTCTTGAATAACTAGCTTTGATTATTGGATGCATTTTAGGTGTTTAATGTGATTTTTCTCTTTGATAAACTTCAATGAATAGTTCCATTCAGTATGGCTGTGTGACCCACAACCAAAGAACTCCCACGTCCAAATTTAGCTTAAGAATGATGATTTCCTGATATGTTACTTTTAGCATGTTAGCTTTCTTTGTAGTCAATTACTCACCAGTTTTCTTAATTTGTTTGCATGCTTCCTGTGAGCTGGAACGTTACATCAATGCTTCCCACCTTATCAACTACTGGGAGCCAAAGTAAATCCGAGGGCACACGGTAACACATGAAGGGTGTCAGTTAATCTTCTAGAATCCTTGCTATAGGAAATTTATACATCATGGATGCATCCATACACCTTGTTGGTTGAGAATGGCTATCGCTCCTAGGACTGAGCAAATAATTAAAATCTGAAAAAATTCATCCAATTCAATCCAATAAACATCAGTTTCAGTTAGTTGAAAAACATAAATCGAATGGAATCAGATATGGACTTATAAAAAATCTATTATTTACGGTCAGATTCGGTTCCTACATTTTTAATCCATATAAAATCGAATCCAACTGATGTAGTATTTCACAAACTCACTTTCATTTTGGCACGTCATCGTTTCGACTTCATTACTTCATTCTAAAAATATTACATCATCTATTTGAATTGATGAATATATTAATATTAATTATCGATGAAAGCACATTAATTTTAATAATTCTAAAATGAAAGCTTTCAGGACTTTCAGATGAGTAAATCTTCTCTTTTTTTGTTTTATTTTGTACAGGTTAAAAAATAAGTTCAAAATTTGTAACTTATAAGGTTTAGATATTTTTTGCATTAAACTGACTAAAAAAAGATAAATAAATTTAAGTGGACTAACATTGGATTTAAAATCAACATTGGGTCAACATTAAAATCCAAACCACTACAACCCATCCGAACCTGCTACAAACCGTTCGCTTCGTTGAATTTTTTTCAATTCGATTGGGTTCGATTGGATGAAATTTTTCTCTCAATCTGACCGAATCCGACTCGTACTCAATCCTAATCACTCCCATTTATTTGAACTGGGTTATTTGCAATAAATGAAAAAGAGTGTCCAATAATGCTGCCAAGTATAGGCCTGCATGCTAAAACATACCATATACTCAAGTTGTAAGATTTATCAAAGGCAAGATTTGCCATATCGATCGATTTCAATGGATATATACCAACCATATCGTACTGTATCAGATTTGAAAAACATACCAACACTCAGTACACCAAATCAGATATCGTATTAGACATATCGATTAAAGATGGCAATTGAGTCAAATCGGATCAGATACAGGCTGAATCGACGCTGATCAGATTAAAAAATCATCAATTTGAATATGATCTGTTGATTAAACAATAAAAATTTAGATTTGAGTCTGACCTATTTATTAAATAGGTAATCTGATCCGACCCGCTTAACTCATTTATTAAATAGATCAAATTGGATTAAATGGGTTAAATAGATTTCTAATGGGTTGAACAGGTAAAATAAGTCAGCTTAAACAGATCAAAAATAAGTTAAGTAGATTTTAAAATATTAAACATGTTTAAATAGATTATTTGACTCAATCTGATTTAAATATTCAACGAGATAAACGGATCAGATATCTGAAACTCAAATTCGATCCAAATATTAAATAGATTAAATGGATTGACCTGTTTATGACTGGAATTTATTTATCCTAAACCCAAATCTGCTTATGGTTAATCGAACATAGATCGAATTAATGAATCAGATCATATTTTATCAGCCTTAATATCGATACTGTTATAGAATAGCATCGATATGGAGTCTGATATCAAGATGGTGAATCTTATCATGAAATATCCATTGTCTAAATTAAGATTTTGCTATCTTGTATAATCGGAGAAGCTTAAAAATTACTTCTATTTATACAAAAAAGAAAGAAATGGGAATTTATCGCATCAATTCTATGATTCATAATCTCTGAGCATGGGATAGCTCAGAGGGATACAAATCATGATCCATCAGTTTGAAACAGCGGGGGAACATGTAATCATGCATGCTATCGTTTTTATCCGGCATCAAATTCCTATCTCTCTCTTTTTCTCCTTTCCTCTTGCCTCGCAGCTCGGTTCCTTCAATATGAATCTTTGTCCCAATCAAGTAGGCATCTCTTTCTCTTATGTTCCATCTTAGCCTTTAAGGCTTTGGACATGCATCCCTTTCGCAGTCAACCGAGATATTTGATGTAAAAGAGGGGATAAGAAGCAAACATGTGGCGAATACACTTGCCCCATCTTTATCTTTGATATGGTGGACGCAAACAATCTTTCTCATCGTGGAGACCAGTACTAATGAAAGGTATGCCTCCGTTCTTTTGTGGCCACTTTTCCATTTGGAAAAAGATGAGACCATCTTAATCCCTTCTCACACTATTCTAGCGTGGAAGGATGGTATCAAGCCTCTAGAAACACTGTTTTGTTCTGAGAGCAAGTGGGACGCGAACGTGATGTCCAGGGGAAGATTTTTCCTGTGCATGTGTGGCCAGCGAACGTAGGAGCGTTCGCAAACGTGTTGCTCTACTATGCCATACCATCAAAATATAATTAACTTAATGTGATATAATGACACATCACGTTGCATTGGATCATTTGTGACACAGTGGCATATGATAGTTGGAGTTAACAAGAGACTGCTATTAATTAATGATTAGATTTGATTGCCTTGCTTTTTTAAACCTTTTTTTTTTTTCCTTCTGTTATTGTAATGCATATTTCATGCTTTTGTCGGACATTCTAGAAATAAGAATTTAAAAGTAGCGAAGTCAAAAATTAATTGTAGGATACCTATTAAGCTATGCAAATAGTATAAAACTCTAATCTGATTATAGATTTTCCAACCATTCATTCTTATTCTCATGTACGTATATCGCACGTGTTAAACATTGATATTTTGTCACCAGCTATCACTATTATTGAACGTATGTGAAACATCGCTGTCCGGTATCTGTGTCCCGTCCAAATCATTTATGTCTGGGTAAAATGTTCCAAAATACCTAGAACCATCATTAAGGATTCAAACTCATGGTTACCTCATAAGGAGGTAGGATAATGACTTGGAGTTATTAGTTCATTCATTATATGAATCAAATGAAAGCAATTGGTTCCTGACTTAAAAGAACATATTTATTTGATTTCCCCTTCTACAAATCACATGTTTAAGGATTTCTATTTTGGATACAATAATTAAAAATGTAAATGATATAATTCAAGTCCTTGCCTTTAAAAAAAAAAAAATCCTTCTTGACTAGCATGCTATAAGATGTCAATTTATATTAAATGGGGAAGGGCTACCATAGCTAAGTGATTTTTATTGGCAGCCCTTCACTTATCCTAAAACACCATGTTGGCACCTCTTTCTTTGTCTGTCGTATTCTTTTATTTGCCATCTACCCAGCGACTCTTGGATCGCGTTTCCAAAAATTAAATAGATGCATGCTCCTATATTTTTTTTAAAGGATTGCCAACCATGTATCCTTATCCCCTAGCTTTGATCTGCCATGTGTTTAAAAACCAATTTCACAGTACCTTAGTTTGGCAAAGCATTTGGAAAAAGTTATGGGAGTCAAGGAACATCTTGTGTATCAGGATGCTCTTAGGTGGTATACTTCTTCCAACTAAATATCTTTAATACAATAACCCAGCCATTCCTAAGGATGGCGAATATAAAAATGGTAGACATGAAAGAGTTACGGGATCCGTCGGTATTTATTGTCCCCTTTTTTTTGCGAATGACAAGTGCATTTATTGGAAGTTTAAGGACCATCGCAGTGTGAGAGTCATGATAATTTACAAAATGTTAACATATTTTTTTCTACAGAGCAACTTTGGAACTTATTTCCTACTCAGTCTTTTTTTTTTTTTTCTTTAGATGATTTTTTCCGTCCGATAATTTATTTATGTTTTAATCCATTTTCTCATTATAAAAATATAAAGAGCAAGGAATTTGTATTATCCAAAATCATATTAAACCTGGGTCACTATATTACCTTCAAAACAAAATATTTTCCTTAAACATAAACTTTTATTTATTTAATATATTTTTATTTTAAAATAGTGCTTTACATTGAATGAAATCTCTTTATCTATATTGTGTATATGCATTTGTACCAAAATAAATAGCACCGGCTTTTGCTCACCAGGTCTTAGAACCCGATCCAACCATACACATTTTTAAAAATGAGTCAGATTGGATCTAAATATATCGGATTGGTTTGGATTCTGTGCCAATCCGACCCATATGTTGTTTTATAGGGCATGATAACAAAAATTCTGTTATTTATTTAAAATAATGCTTTGCATTGAGTGAAATCTGTTTATCTATATTATATGTATTTATATCAAAATAAATAGCACCGGCTTTCACTCACCCTATCTTAGAATCCGATCCAGCTCTATGGATCTTTTAAAATGTATTGAATTATATCTAAATAGATCAGATTGATTCGGATCATATGACAACCTAATCTATTTGCAGCCTTACGGGGCAGAACAACAAAATTCTGTAATTTATATGGACCCACTTGATTCGGCGCTTGACATCCACAAAACAAATGGGCTGTGCTGTATAACAACAAGCCCCGCACGTGTTTCCCCATTATACGCTACAACAACTTCTCGAGCATGTCTGCTAAGATTTTTCGTTTCCAAAATTAAATCTGCGTAGATTTCCTGCTGATGGGTCAAATAAAGCAATCAGGCTAGCATGCATTCTGTGGTACTGTCACTTTTCCAGGGACTAACGGGCCCAGGATTAAGACCCGTTGGAAATATCTAAAAACTCAACAATTATCACGAGTTTCTCGTGTCATTGCGCCCACCCAGTTAAACTGCCCTTCCTAACCCACTGTGCTCTCTCACACGGTCTCATGCAAAGTTCGCAGGTGTATACCGGCATCCGGACCATTTGCGTTATCTGGCAGTCTTAGTGGCTGAGTAATGGTATTTCTGATACTTATGAAACCATTTGATGGTCTCACAAAGATACATCAAGATGTGCTATCTAAATTTTTTTTTTTATCAAAAAAAAAAAAACTGCAATCGGATAAGTTCTATCAATGTCATTTACATAGGTCCGTATGTTGATGGAGCCCATTCGATCATGAACATTCCGTCCATCTTAGATGATTGTGCTCGGAGAATTAGTCCTTTCTAGCTCCTGTACGTGATGCAATTAGAAAAGATTTAAACTTTTGGAGTTTTTTTTTTAATCATTGCATATAATTAGATGTTAATGCGCATGACATTTACTCAAATTTTCTAACCTTCGTGATATTTTTTACATGCACACCAAATTTGTGTTCACCGCGTGACGAGAAATTAGGATAACCCAAAGAGTTTTATGCAGTACAAATGAGGTGATCAGGTTTAGATTGCCAAGCCAATAAAGGTTGGGCCCCAAGAGTTTTCATATGCATCACTCCAAAATAATTTCCCTTCTTGATTGTACAAATATACTATCTGTGCACACAGGGTTCTACTTGTATCTTATTACAAGAAGAGCCGTTCTCTTTTTACAATGTTAACCATTGAATTGCACGTCCCATAAATCTCTAAGCATTATGAACTTTTATTGATTTCTGCATGAATATTGGGACCAACCAAATGTTGGACTTGTGCAAAAGAAGATAAATTTTTTTCACGCCGAAGGTACATCCCCATCTCTATTGTATGGATATTTACATAGAATAATTCAACTTCGGATCATGGGCTCTAAGATAAATATGGATTCAGATTGTATTTTTTTGTACGAAAGAATGATTGATCTTATTTCATGACAGCAATTATTAGATTGCATTTGACATGGCATTCAAAATATAATGGATCACTTTCTTCCATCCACGATTATTATATTGTATTTTGAAGATCGTACAAAATATGATTTAATAGTTAAGATTTTTAAGATTGCTTAGATCGGATAAATATTTGAGTCAATGGGTTATTAAAAAAGGATTGATCTTTTTTGCAATGTTAACCATTGAATTGCGTGTCTCATGGACCACTAAGTATTATGAATTTCTTATTGATCTCTGCATGGGTATTGGGACCAACCAAATGTTGGACTTGTGCAAAAAAAGATGATTTTTTTTTCGCATCGAAGATATATCCTCATCTCTATCGTATGAATATTTATATAAATAACTCAACATCGGACTATATGCTCTGGGATAAATATGGATTCAGATTGTATATTTTGTATGTAAGAATGATTGATTTTATTTTACGACAATAATTATTAGATTGTATTTGACATAGCTTTCAAAATATAATGAATTATCTCCTTTCATTCACAGTCCAGATATTATATTTTGAAGATGATGCAAAATATAATTTAATAGTTAAATTTTAAGATTGTGAAAGAAGATTAACCATCTTTTTAAGTGAAATATTCAACCCAGATCGGATAAATATTTGTGCCAGTGGGTGTCGTGTCCTCCCTAAAAGATCACGCAGTTCCCATGAAGCGCTTGGGCTTAGTGGGTCCGTGGGGTCACAACAAGCGCATTCCCCTGCTCGCCGACCCCAGCATCCTATACCCTTTGCCACTCCATTTGTTTCCCAAGCATATCCGTCGTTCTATTTCGGGCTATTTCATGTTTGGAGTACAGCTAATAATCATTACCCCTTTTTTCTTATCCCCCTAAATTCATTTCTATCCCCACTCCCACTCCCACTCCCGCATCCTCATCCTCACCCTCCTTCCTTCCACCTTCTATAGCAGGTATCCTTCGTATCCCAAAACGATCACATTCTTGCCCAAAACCGGAACTTAAAGTTCTAATATTGATGTTATTCCATCATCATGGATCCTACTTATATTAATCTAAAAACTTATCCATTTCATCTTATAAGATTCAAAATTATTTATTATTGAAATAATAATTATAATTTTTATTTCTTAATAATAATTATTTTGATAACTTTATGGTTATATTATAATAAATAATAATAGCATTCAGGTCCACTTGACATAAAATTTTTTCATAAAGATACTATTTTTTTTTGAAAAAAATATTTCTTAAAGATTGTATAATTTTTAGAAAAAATATAATAAAATAAAAATTCTATAAAGATATTATTCTATGTAGAAGAACAATACAAGCCATAAATAACGATCATTATTTTATTATATGCAGCCACTCTAGATCATGAGGTTGACATATGGCTTATTCAAATATTTATAATTTTATATATAATATATATTTATTATTTTAATAAAATTCTAGATATCGTTTACCGGATATCACCGGTTAGAGTGCAGTTTTCTTTACCTGGTATTGTCAGGTCAGGAGATAAAGAGCGGAGCGAGAAAGAGCTTGGAGGATGGTTATCGTGACTCGAGGTGGGTACATATATCAGCGTGCGCCGTGCGGCGAGCTTCTGCATGCGTCGGTGGGTTATATAAGGACTCAAGGGTGGGGAGGAGAGAGATGGGGAGCGGAGAAGGACAGCGCGTCCTCGGGTCTCGCTATCGCCGCTCCGCTGGACGGATAGCGATCGGTGGCGTTATCCCAGCTTTCCACACGGTGAATCACTTCTTCCCCCTACCACTCCTCCCCTCCTCTTCTTCTCATCGTCTTCTTCTTCCGTCTCTTTGTCCCCCAAAACCGGCGTCCAAACCCTTCTGGAATAGACCGCCCCCCTCCGTACCCATCACCGACCTCATTGCGATCCAAATCCAGGTGATCCGCTTTCTTTCTTTCTTTCTCCAGCCGATTATTCCTGCCCCAATCTTGATTTTCTTGTTCCACGTTTCCTTATTACCGTGTTTCTTGCTGTTATTTTTCGAATGCCGGTGGGAGGCGTTGCAACTTTCTTTGTTTTTTACCTCTACTTTCCTTACTTTATTCTAGTTTTTATGCACATTTTTATAACATCGATGGTGGGAGTGTATGATTTGGGTTCTTGGTTCGATCTGCGAATCACCATTGATTTGTGTGATCTACGACAAAATAACAAAAGATATAGGGACCACCGCCTCTCTATCTCTCTCGCGCCCGCACCATTCATCTCTCTCTACCCTCTATTTATTCCATTTATTCGTTCTTTCTCTCGTCTCAAATCTTAATAGACCCACCCAAGAACGAATTTCTTGCTCGTTAAGAAGAACCTGCTGGAGTTCTTGGTAATAACTGTAGCACTGCGGTGGCCACTGAGTTTGTGTTAGAGTTGGCCATGAGAACAAGAAAGCACCGTTCTTTAACCCAGGCTGAGACTATTCCTCCTTTCTATCTTCTTGTTATTCTTTGATTTTGTTTTCTTGGTGATTTGTTTGTATTTGTGTGGCGTGCCAGCTGATGGGCCGGGGCGCTGTTCGAATGCAGGGGAGCGGCGCCGCTGGTAGTTAAGCCGGTGTACAAAGGTTGCCTCCGGGCCGCCGGCCGAGCACATGCTGGGGAACAAGTACAACAGCCGCAACCCGACCAGGGTCGAGCGGCTGGTGTGGGACCGGGAACAGCGGAAGTCCAACCGGGCCTCCCACCAGAACGATGCCGGCGGCAGCAGCGATGGTGGCGGTGGTGATGATGATGCTGGGAGCTGCGGGAGGGAGCCCAGAATGTTGCAGCGGGAGGCCGAGGAAGCAAGGGAGGTGAACTGCGAGCGCAGCGCCGTCTCCAATGGAGAGGTGGTGGATGCTGGCTTGGCGGTGGGCAAGACGGCCGGGAAGGGATGCAAGAGGTCTAATGGGAAGGCCATGAAGCAGAGGCTGCTGGTCGTGGCTAATAGGCTGCCGGTGTCGGCGGTCAGACGTGGTGAGGACTCATGGTCGCTGGAGATCAGTGCGGGTGGGCTGGTCAGTGCTCTTCTTGGTAAGTGGATTCCTCTGATGATGTCCAGATGATGTTTTTTTTTTTTTTTGTTTCTACTGGTCTTTGCTAGTCATAAGTATTTTATACATGGACTGGTAGGTTAGTTGTTTAAATTTTTGAGCTTATATTAACGTTTCTACAACAAAGAAATAGTCCATAATATCTGTATATGTTTTTTGTTCATGCATGGGTATAACAGGAATCTTTTCAATCGTAACTTGGTACTTTCTGCAGCAAAAGGAATGTTGGCCAGGGAAAAAAATGTTTATGCTTGTTCGTTTCTTCACTGTTGTAGGTGTGAAGGATGTTGATGCAAAATGGATTGGATGGGCTGGCGTAAATGTGCCAGATGAAGTGGGACAAAGGGCACTAACAAAAGCTTTGGATGAGAAGGTCTGTTAAATTTTCTTCTTCATCTATTTTGTTTGTGAAGTTGTTTCTGTTTCATAGCTTGATAGTATAGCCTGGTAGATTTGTTATGGATTTCTCTCTCAACAATTGTCGTTGCGTTTTGAAATGCCTCCTGGAATGCCGTTATTTCGTTTGAAAACAGAGATGCATTCCAGTATTTCTTGATGAAGAAATTGTACATCAGTACTATAACGGCTACTGCAACAATATCTTGTGGCCACTCTTTCACTACCTTGGGCTTCCTCAAGAAGATCGGCTTGCAACAACTCGCAGCTTCCAGTCCCAGTTTGATGCTTACAAACGGGCGAACCAGATGTTTGCTGATGTCGTGAACCAGCATTATCAAGAGGGAGATGTTGTTTGGTGCCATGATTACCATTTAATGTTCCTTCCTAAATGCCTCAAGGAGTACAACAGCAGTATGAAAGTTGGTTGGTTCTTCACACGCCGTTCCCTTCCTCAGAAATTCACAGGACCCTGCCATCCCGCTCGGAGCTGTTGAGATCTGTTCTTGCAGCTGATCTAGTCGGGTGAGCAGATATATTCTTTTGATACTTTAGGTAGCATGTTTTTGTCACACATCGCTTTCCACTCTTTGACATGGTATTCCATTATAAATTTAGATTTTCTGTTACATGACCCACTTTCGGAAGAATCTGCATGTTTGTCAAATTGAATGTGGACAGCAAACACACATGCACATATACACACTCTTCCTTCTTATACACATATAGTATGGTTGTATGGAATTATACAGATACTCTACTCTGGTTTGTTTGACCTTATTATGGTACATGACTTAGAGGATTGCAAAAGAGTATTGGTACTGCATGGTGAGTGCTGTTGTCAATGGGATTTTATGGAGCATTATGGTCTGCTGATCGCCCATGCATTATACTTTGGCTTTGCTTTCCTGTTTCTTTTAAGCAGACAATGCTTTTCCATATGTCATCTTCTTTGTTTGCAATCCCATAATGTAACATTATTTGTCTTCTTTGACTACAATGATGGTTATTTGACTATTACATAACTGTGGTTGTCTAACATGTTCAGTGAAAGGCTGTTGGAATCAGATATTTTTTCCTGTCAATGGTTGACATTAGTATATCATCATAGATTCCTAGGGCATGGTAAGTGTGTACTGAATCTTCATACCTGATGTGTAATCCATGTTGTCCTAACAATCAAGCATTTTTATATGTACACAGTTCTAGGAGATAGCATGTCGATCAAAAAGCATTGCTACAGTTCTTGGGGTGTCAAAATGCAAAAGACATGCATTCGAAGACTGGAGCGATGTTCAAGTTCAAATGGCGATTGAGAAGAAGTGGTGGTAAAGCAAGGAAAGACATTGCATAATAGACTCAAGAACATATAAAAAAGAAGAAGAAAAAGCTATCAGTGCTCAGTATTTGAGTTATGGACATCTATAAGAAGGCGGGAAGATGTAACACCATCTAGCTTAAAGGGTAGAGTATGAACCTATTCGATTTCTATTGGTTCTCAATTTTAGTGATAAAGATATTCCATTTCCATTGCTTCTTATTTTTAGCTACAGTTGTGGTGCTCAACTTAGGTTTGTATGAAGATGGAAGAAATTTAATTATTTAATTGGATGAGTGCTTTCTTAGGATCTGGAGCTTTAGAATTGGGGACTAAAATTAATCCAGATTCTTTGGGAAGTTGTGGAGATTTATAATGGAGATGGAGCTGAATCCCCTTGCATAACTGATGTAACTCATTAGCATGGTTCTCTACATGGGGCCTGAGAGTTGGAGGTAAGCTAGACACTTGGATCTAGTATATGTAATTATTTTATGGGGCTACATGTGTATGTTTGGGTACTTGGTGTATGATTTTGAAAGGATGCCTGAAAGATCTCATTAAGAAGGTTTATTTGGTAGAGGAATAGGATAACAGGGGGAGGACAAAGGTTTAATCTGTTATTGGTCTTGGGGATTTTTGTGCTAAAATTGTTGATTTAGATGTTTTAATGTTTTTTCTTCTTCTCCCAAATGTGATGCTTGACCTAGCTGGGTACCTTGCAGCTATATTATTGCCTAACTAGTTGATACAAACCTGATCACTGACTTCAGCCTGCAGCTCTGCATGACAGGAAAAGAAAAGCCTAGGTGTACAAACATATTAGTGAATGGAACTGAAATGACTATAAAGATCTCTATCACTTTGAAGGAATATGTAGAGAAGGACAAGTTGAAAAGGCAAAACAGACCTCGTTCACTGTTGAGGCAAGTTGTTTTAACCATTTGAACTTTGTTTGATCATCTAAGGGGGTCAGCCATCTGGAGACGGCCTAACTCTGTTGGCCTACATTAAGAAACAAATTTCGGTCTAAAATGCTAAATCTCGTATTCTGACAGTTTTGGTTTTTGTTCTGGAAGTTTGGTCGGCTTAGTATTTTCTAGCTTGGCATCTCTCAATTTCATTACTTTCTTCCCTTTGTTTTGTTTGGTAGCCTTTCATATCTCATCTGTAACCTCTTAAATTTGCTTTGCATTTGTGTTTTTGTTGCACTATTAGAGTCCTTTGCCCATTTGCTTCCATGTATTAACCTTGACTGTCTTCACCTTCAATCTGCTGAACAGAGGTCCCCCTCCCCCCCACCTGCTCTCCTGGTGTCATGATTTTATAATCACTAGTGTCTGTCTGAGGCATGCCAAACTAGAGCCAATAATAGATAGAATTGCCGGCTGCATTAGTTATCTCTCGTTAATTTGTTTATTTTCCTCTGCTTTCTCTATGTTTTCATCATTTTTTTCCTTCATTCTTTTATAAATTCTTTTTAATGGCAAAAACTATCACATTTATTGCTTTGTCTTCATGACTTTAACTGCCTCGGTCAGTATATGTGTTTTCATGTTACACTAAATCAGACATCTGTAGGGACATCTTCATAGCCTCAACTGCATTGATTGGTGTCAGTTGTATTTCCGTGGTACAATTCTGTAGTAGCCAAGAATTACTAATGGCATTGCTTGAGAAGTTGATGCCACTGTTCCACAGTTGAAGTATATTGATCTTTCGGGTGATCCTTGGGACTGCTTTACATTTCTATGTGATCTTCTTCCTGGGTTTGATGGCATGTGTTCCATTAAATGTTACTCCATGGTGCTAGCTATGCAATTTTCACACTTCTAATAGATCATTAAGTCTGGAGGTTGCTTCAAAATTTGATACGTTTCCTGATTGTTGCCGATTTCTGCTGATTGCAGTTGATTCATTTTGTCTTGCTAACATTAGATAATTGCTTGCTGGGAGAACTTCCACATATCAACCATATTGATTGTTGGTTTATTTGCATTTATTTGAGGGTTGAAATATAATTTATTCTCCTTTTAATCTTGAGTATTCATAGTTTATATCTGAGCTTACAACTTCGGGATGCTCTTTATGATTTGTTGATCAATACAACTATGTTTTTGTCATCACAATTTTTTTCCTTGAATGATATTTTTTACTAAGTTGATTGTCCAGTTTTCACACATATGATTATGCAAGGCACTTTGTAAGTGCCTGCACTCGTATTCTTGGACTTGAGGGAACACCAGAAGGGGTGGAAGATCAAGGAAGGCTGACTCGAGTGGCAGCGGTATAGTTTTGAATTATTAAATTCATTATTTAGTTTGATACTTAGAGAAGTAACACTTAATGTTTATTACCTTTGGCTTTATAAATGTAGTTTCAAAAGCTATGTTTAATATATGAATATTTTAAACAATCATCCTTTGCTTGAATTGGTTTTCTTCCCTGGATTTTTGGGCTGGAAATTTCAGTTTCCTATTGGGATAGACTCTGACCGGTTTAAACGAGCACTTGAGCTTCCAGCAGTCAAAGAACACATCAATGAATTGACACAGAGATTTGCTGGCCGGAAGGTAGGAAGTATAATCATCTTACACGAGTTGCTTATTTTGATTAAATTCATAATTAATCATAAATTTGGTAGGTGGTGTTAAATATTTTGCATGATAAATATTTTGCATCACAAATAACCAGAGACCAGAGAGTACTGTGAACTAGAGAGGTTGGTTGTGTTGTTGGGAACTGTGAACAACTCTGACATTTTATTAAATGTTTAAGATTACATGTGTGATCATCATATTAATAAATATTATTATGATCTAGGTATCATATTCCACTTTTATGTCTTTCAGAAACTACTCACCAGCTGCCAAATGAATTTCAGTAATTACTTGCACGGATAGGTTGGCCCATCACATGAGTTATTTGGTTGTTTTTTCATTTTCATCTTAAAGTTTGCTATAGTGGGAGTACCAATATTAGCCTTAAACTATGTAGTAGTCTAAAATTTGATTGCTGGTGTGAGCAAGGCCCTTCACTAGTTGGGCAGATTTGCTTAAAACATTCTACATTAATCTATGATTCTCAAAGTTTGTCATTTGGTTGGATTTTTTTCCTATGTTAGAGAATGTCAGGGATGATTAAAGTCTTAAAAGTTAGGCTGGAGTCTCTACTTTCTTGTTATCTTTTGGTTTTAAAACTGTTTAGTACAATATTTGCTAGAATACAGCAATCTGTTGGTTTAATTCTGGAGTCATCATTATAGTTCAAGGGTTCAAGTCCCGGTGGGACATCCTCCAGGGCACCAGGACATGGTACTATCTTGACTGAATGGGAAAATTAAGGCAGCCCTGTCCCATGTGATTTAAAACCTTGGTTGTTGTATGCAAGAGTCTGGGTTTTTTGGAGAACTTGCTGCACAACTGTGGGTTTGTTTGAGTAATATTGAACATTCATAGAAAGAAATTCTTTCTGCTGGTTTCACTAGTGTCATATGTCACTGTGGCAAAGTCAAATGGAGAAGGTGCATATCACGGTGGTTATAGGAGAAATGTGAAGCCTTTATAGATAAATACCTTTTCCGGGAAAAATCACTCTCATATAATGTATTAGAATCTAAAATGGGATTGTATTATTCAATTCACATACATAAATAAGAAAAAAAAATACTGATTTCCAAAAATGAAATCCAATTTAAAGCATTTCATTCGTCAATTGGATCACAACTCTCTGCCATATACTCAAGTCATTTATTGCTTTCTTCCTCTTAGGAGGCTCCGGGTTTAAACACTAGAGGTGTTTCCCAGGTGTTTGACCTTGGTAATGCTTGTATTATTTCTTTGAAATGATTCGTGATGCCCCTGCTGTCATTATAGACAATGGTCTCATTGTAAAAATATTAAAAGTATCTAATCTGAAACATTTATTTTGATGGGTCATAACAATCAATTAAATACTCTTCCACGGGACTCACGCATTTGCATTACATATTATAGATTATGTCCATCCATCATATGCTCTGTACTGAATCGGTCATGTGCATTACGGATGCTATGCAATTCGCTGAGTAAATGGCAAATATCCTAAAGCCAAATATTTATTGTTTGATGAGTCATATACTCACATCCGTCTATTAAATAATCTTTCCTATTGAATCAATTGGGTGCATTGCATGAGCTGAAACTTTTGTGTAGTAAATCGCTAATTATCTTTCATTGTCTTAGTCTTGTTTTTGTTTAATCTAATAAGTTTATCTTTCGGGTTCTTGAAAACTTTGTTGTGGTAGTAAATACAAGACTGGGATTTGTCAATCTACTATCCTTCTATTCTGTTTTAAATTTTTTTCTCTTACACACCTACTCTACCTGTGTGGAATTAGTGGATCTTGTGTTCTTATCTCATCAATAATGCATGTTCAACAACTTCCCAAATCATGCTTACCATGTACTTATAGTCTTACGTTCTTCATGATGGCTTTACCATCATGGTTCTTTATGCATGCTCATTTGAAGTTATCATATTGTGAAAGTTAAAATAAATATGACCATGATGACGTAATGCATATATCCAGGTTGCTTTCTTTTTGATATCCATGAACTGAACTAATTATGCAATATTTGTTAATTAGATAACATAAAAGTCCTTTTGATCAATTGATGTCCTTGCCACATGTTAGGTTTCATCATTACTATATGCTCTTTTAATCTTGTGACATGGCTTCAATGCTTATTCCTATGTTCAAGCATCCTTATTTTCTACCTTCATTGTAGTCACAGATGATTTTCTAAAGATCAATACCATGTGGTTTTACATATTTAAAAAGTCAATATAACCTCTAGAAGATAATTAACATATCCATGTAAGACTTTATATGTTAATCTTGATCATAATATAAAAAGTTGCCCTAAATATAGGGCTGAAACCGGATCGGATATGGATTGGATACCAGCATATCCATATCTATATTTGTTTCATCTGATGAATACAAATACGGATACGGATTTTATTCGGATGCAAAAATTCATATTCATATTTGTTTTAAACAGATATGGATATAATTTGGATACTGGAATTATGGATATAATTATACATATAATTTAGATAATTAAATTATATAGCTACAGAATCAAAGATATTACTAGATAAATGATAAATCAAGTTAATAACATGTTTATATAGTTGTATATTTTCTTAAAATTAATAAGTGCTATATAAATTATATAGGGTTACATGTAGATTCGGATATTCGGATACGGATCGGATAGTTGTCTATCCATATCCATATTTATTGTTCTTAGACGGATATGGATACGGATACGGATATTAGTTGGATCTTTAAATTTCTATCTATATCCAGATCGTTTCGGATACAAATTGGATTCGGACGGATAATATCCATACCACTTTCACCCCTACCTAAATATGAATGCTTGGCTGATGAGTATCCATAAAGCCTGCCTGAAGTAATTGGAATAAGGCTTGATGGATATCATTATGATTATGATACTTCTAAGTTCCAACAATCCAACCTTTGTGTTTGCCCCCACCCTCCCCCTCTCTATATATATAGTGCATATGCATTATCTATATATGTACATATATGTATAAATATGTGTATATGCATTTTTTTAAACTTGTTTATTACTTTTCAGCATGAGTGGTGGATTTGTGTACCCTTTAGTTATTGGGCCATGGACTTTTACTATGTGCTTAGCGTGAGACTATTATTACTTGTTATTTTGGACCATAAACTTATTTGATTTAAATATGACAGGTAATGCTGGGTGTAGATCGTCTTGACATGATTAAAGGGATTCCACAAAAGATTTTGGCCTTTGAAAAGTTCCTCGAGGAAAATCCAACATGGCGTGATAAAGTAGTGTTGCTGCAAATTGCAGTGCCAACGAGAACCGATGTTCCTGAATGTATGTTATCATTTTTATAAGTAGTCTGTGCATCTTTACTTATATATATATAGCAGATAAAATGACATTTACTTGTGCTCCTTTTAGTATTTTCCTTCCTAAGTGTTGTGATTTTTTTTAATCAATTTTATAGTTGTATAACTATAAAAATAGTAAATTCAGTAACAAATTTTAAATATGCAAAAATGCCAGAATTTGCCTAATGGTATGACAATAAGTTAATTAATTAAATACAGATCAAATTGATATATAGAATCTAGATATGCAAATAATGTTTCAATTCTCATGTTTGTAGTTGTTCAATAATAATCAAACCCTACAAATCGGTAGATTGCAAAAGATTCTTAGATTATTTCGAGTCATGCCATCTTCTGTATGCTTTTATTTGTTCATTTTTCAATCTTAGATTTGTTATGACCTTTGAGTATACATTGCTGATGATTTTTGAATTTCTAGGAAACCCTCAATAAAGAATCTACATATATCTTGTACTCAATTTCAATATATTTTCTTTAAGTATCTGATGAGTTCTATAATGTCATGCAACAAAGGTTTAATTTTCAAATTCAAATATTGATCTCATTAGTAATCCTATTCTACTCATACACTATATGTTAAGTTATACCTATTTATTCAAGTTAGCTATGGAAGCTTGAAAATGATGATGTTGATGGCAAAGTTTTAAGTATCAACATGCATTTGAAATATGAGGCATACCATATCCATAGTTACAGTATTCTCTGAATCATTGAAAATTATTGAATTATTTTCAGTTTTTCTCTTGCCCAAATGATTCTCTGAATTATTCTCAAAAACAAATCATACTCAAATTATACATGAATTTTACAATGCACTCATGATTAATTTTACTTTTTATATATTACAAACAAAGATACCATATATTGTTGCTAGTACTAACTTTTTTGCTATCATTTGTTACTTTTGCCTCTCCTATGCTTATGTCTAAGTAATAATTCTATAAATATTTTAGAAAGTTCATATTTAAATTTATTTTTATAAAAAATCTTAGCCATCCTAACTCTTTTTAACTTTGATGAATTTTTTGAATTTTTCTGAATCTTGAATCACTACATGTAGCTGAATTTTTCCTGAATGCCGAAGTTGTGACTATGAGCATATCGGCAGGGTATTCTACTAGCATAATATTGTGGCCCTGTGGGTCCCTTACTGGCATATGGCACAGGTTCTGTGCTGACTGCATTACTGCACCATATGTCGATATGGAGGCATACCTCTTATCGGTAAGGCATCCATATACTGTGGCTCTGTGGGTCCCTTACTGGCATATGGTATAGGTTCTGTGCTGACTCCATTACTGCACCATATGTTGATACGGAGGCATACCTCTTATTGGTAAGGCATCCATATGGGGCCCAAAACCAAGACTTGAATTCTTGGTTGATGGTTGCAATAATGAGCTGCAATTGCAGTTACCCTTCATCAGGTTGCATTTCATGTTCATGCCTGGCTTATTCATTTTGTATAATTTCTTCTTTCTCTTGTTTATGATTGTGAAAGAATCTGTGCATTGCATTATGCCATGTTCATCTTAGTGAAATATATGGATACCTACTCGACCCTGAATTTTGTTACATTAGATAACTTTGGGCATTTTATTAGGTTCTTGCAAATGAATGATAACAAATGGTACTTCTGCACTGCAATTCTTTTCATTCTTATGGCATCAGTTTATAAGGGTAAGTTGTAAGAAGTTCATGCTAAGATAAACGTGCATTTTTATAACTTGCATAAATGGCTTTTCTTCCCATTTAGTTGAGTAATAAAAACATTTATATGATAAAATCATCTTAAACATTTGATCATTGCTAACTTTATGCTCTTGTTGAATGCTGAGTGTACTTAGTCAGGATAATCTACCTTTCTAGTGGACTACACGTTTAACTGCTAATATCTCTTTTCTGTTAACCAGATCAGAAGCTTACCAGCCAGGTTCATGAAATTGTTGGACGGATAAATGGCCGCTTTGGGACACTAACTGCTGTTCCCATACACCATCTGGTTTGTAGATAGCACTGTTGTTATAGCTTTCTTTGTCTTGAAACATTGAAGGTATCTTAATTTTGTTTTGTGGGAATTGATATTCAATAGATTCAGTTCTCATCATTGAATTACTCTTTACTTAAAGATTTCTTCAATCTGAATTATATTTCTTTTAATGCAGTACAGCCTGAATTTTTTCAGGTTTTTTTTTTCCATTTATACATGCTAAATTTTGTTGCAGTTGCTTAATACTGTAGCTGAAGGCTGCAAATGTCTTTATCTTTACCATTATTCTATTTTATTTTCTTTGTAGAGAGACTGAGACTTATTGATCTCTCATTGGGTTAATTTCTGGTAAGTTTCTTACTATTTAGGTCATCAACTAACAACATTCTTATGAAACCATTAACATGATGCCTTTGCTCGCCGAACAATGCAATGACAATCTGACAGATTTGGTGGGAGAGGGGAAATATAGGAAGGACTGGTCAGAGGAGAGAGAGGAGAATGGAGATAGGAGATTTAGGAACATTTCTCAAAGGTCATATATGCTTAAGAATCCATCATGTCAGTTCAGCAGGATTTGTTTCTTCTACAGAAAGTTAGATGTGGGATAACATGACAAGGCATTGGAGAAAAGGTAAACAACTGGTTGTTTGAGTGGTATCTATGTAAGGTACATTAGTCTCCTTGTATGTGACACGTCATCCCAGATTTTCAGTCCATTGTTTGTCCATCATTTGTTCTATGTTTTGTTTGTCTAACAATTTCATTCAGTAACGCTGAGAAGGCATACTGCTGCAAAGATAGCATACAATGGTAAAACCATTTCTGTTGCTATTTTGACTAACCTGCACAAGATGAGCACATGTTTCGTCTATTGTATTAAACTTTATTGCTTACTAAGATCCATATTAATGTTTAAAGCTCTTGAAATGCAAAGATGGCTTTTGTAGTTAAATTTCCCAATTCTATGTAGTGCTGCTGCCTTCCTCCATTCCCTTTCTAACTCATCAACATTTTCATGACATCTCTCCATCTAACTTTGACTAAATATGTGGGTCCTTCATCACAACCATTTCCCAATTGCACTCATAATTTTCTGCTGTCTTTTTAACTTTCTACACAGTTGCTGCCCTCAGGCTTGTCTTTCCCCAGCCTTGGTTCCCTTTCAAGTTTAGAGGACTGATGCAACATTCTCATTTCAAATATGTTAGCCCACTTGGGGGTATTAGCAGTTCTAAGCATGACATGACTACGATTTCTTTATTGTGGATAAGCAGTTCCATTCATCTATTTTATGCTTTCGTTTGCTGCGAGGATTGATATTTCACATATAGTGTGGCCAAGACACCATGTTATAATAGTGATTGCTTTGAGAATAGGAACTTATTTCTCCTGTAAGAAATAACAAGTATTGGGTGAACCAATTCTCTCCATCCTTACATTGAGAGTGCTAGCAACTATTGAGGTATCATGTGGCATTGTTGTGCCAACTTTGCACTGGAAGATTATGTGCAATGTTGTGCGAGTGCTCAACACACGCTGGCACCTGTGTGTGCAAAACATTTTCATGCGGTTAGTACCTAGCCAGTGCTATGTGCTGTAAGCCGTTGCATGGTGTGTATATGCCATATTGACTAGTTATACCATCATTTTAACCCTTGGAGATAAGCAAGAATTGATGAATGGGGAACAACTTAGTGTCCCAATCAGCTCAATATTGAAACTTCAATTAAATTTTAGATTGCTCACATGCCAATGTGTGCAGTCAACGAGAGCATGTTAGTTTCTGGGATAGTTGTTCAGGTTAGTAGTTTTATTTAAAGTACCTTGAGTTGTTCTTAAGCAGTTCAATCATTTGAAAGTAATATATGCTTGTCGGTTATTCATATCTTTCTACTGTTAATGTATTATATGCCTCATATAATCTCATCTTGATTTGTTTATATACCTATTGGTCTTACTCTCTCTATGTGTGTTTGTAAGTGAGGTATCATGTTTTCTTATGAAATTTCTCTTTGGTACAGGACCGTTCTCTTGACTTTCATGCATTATGTGCCTTGTATGCTGTCACTGGTAATTATTCTTTCCCCTTAAAATTCATCATCTCCTTTCCTTTGTCGGTTTGTATGTCTAATAATTCAATGAATATTTTAAGTGGAAGATGAATTTGGCTTCTGTTGAAGAAAATTCACAATGGTTATCCATTCATTAGCTATCATCTTTGAGTCCCACCCTATGACCATGAAATATATTTTAATTGAATATATTTGTTTAACTTTTACAATCGTAGTTACTATAAAGTGTTGTCAGCTTTAAAAATTTTAAGTCGTATAACTAAAATGCAAAAACCATTATACATATAATTTGTGCATGATTATTGCAATCATAACTCTGAAATTCTCAAGTTGGAACCTCATCCATGTAGTATGATTGATGAAGAGAGAAATGATTGATATCCCATTCTGTTGTTGGCCTGAGGTTATAAATAATCCTTTCAGATTCTCTAGGCTGTAGAAAATTAATTGGTTCTTGTGACATGGCCACCTATATGTATATCCTCATTTATAGTTGATATTATACATAGTAGTTTCATCGTACTCCTTGAACTTTGACCCTAATGAAGTTTTCAACTTTCAAGTTCTGGTCTATGCTGGCCTGCACATACCATGCCAGGCTGCTGATACCCGAGGTGGCAAGGCACCCATTATTTTTAAATATTTTTTATTGGAAAGGATGTCAAGTCAATTTTATTTTCTTATATTGGTGTAATGTTGGCATGTGTACCTGCACCATGCCATTTTAGCCATTGGTACTTTTAAATCCTTGATTCTAACCGATACTTTATCTCTTTTTATTCCTTCACAAGAGTCTATTGCTCTTGCTTATCACATGGCAATTTTCAAAGATTGGATTTTCTGTTGAAACATGTTCCTGGATGTCAATATCCAATTCTAAGATCTCTAGCTATAGATTTCAACTAGTGGGCCTTGATTCATAGGATCATTTACTTGTGGATCTCTGATGATAAGGTCTTCAGCTTATAGTTTCTAAAGAACATGTCTCTATTTACCAAAGATATGTCATGACTGGATTTCCATCGGTTTGATTCACTTGATCGGTTAACAACTAGGATTGGGTAAATTATCCATTTTTAAAATGTAAAATGACAGTACGTAGCCCAAACATTTAACCTATTATCTTATATATGCTGTTTTGAAACTTCTTTAACTTTGTTGACTCGCGTCAATTGTAGTTCATTCACAAGACCTGAGTAATTACTCAAATCTATGCTTTGCCATGAGTATATTGAAGCTCTGATATCAGGTTCACCTCAAGGCCCAGGTATCATAAATAAGAGATGATGGACATTAGGATTTGATGTGGAGGTGAATGGATGCTAGTATTCTAGGATCGTATGGCATATACACTTTAAGAAGTTTTAGGGATGTTTGGTATTGTTTGTTTTCAAAAACTCTAGAAGAAAAATGTGGTCTGAGCAATGTGTAAGATGGAATTCTTGTTTTTGAAAATTTTAGTAAAATCTTTAGAGCTTTTGAAAGCAAAGATTTATTATTTCAGGAAAAGAGTGAAAATAAGATCTATGTATGGCAGAAGTTTTGTGCAGCATCTCCAACATTAATAATATCCATCTGGTATTTTACTAATCTGTAGAGAAACAAAAACACAAAAATGATGCCAAATAGGACCTTTGTGCATAAAGGAATTAAACTTTTCATCAATGAATTTGTTTGCCATCTGTTTAAGAATTAAATGTCCTGAACTCCCGATGTTTAGGATAGACATAATGCTGTTTTCATTATTGTAGTCTTTATAATGGTATTTCATGGGAAAAAAATACCCAAGGCTTTGTTTCTTAAAGGTTTGTTTTCTGGTTGTCATTTAGAGACGTCCGAGAAAATAGGAAAAGAAGCTAGGATTTCCAAGAAATATGCTTTTGTTTGTTATTGACATTAGGTGGGAAATTTTTTTGCTTATTTAATGGTTTAATTTGAAGGATCTCCTGGGAAATTTATGCAGAGATCCTGTGCACAATAGAGAGGATATATTGGGGAATAAAGACAAGAAGAGTAGAAGGATGAAAGAGCAAGTACAAGGAAGAGAAGAA
>KE504800.1:720797-731709 GCA_000441515.1 Elaeis oleifera | reverse complement strand
TCTCCGACTCAGATTGACATTAGGTGGGAAATTTTTTGCTTATTTAATGGTTTAATTTGAAGGATCTCCTGGGAAATTTATGCAGAGATCCTGTGCACAATAGAGAGGATATATTGGGGAATAAAGACAAGAAGAGTAGAAGGATGAAAGAGCAAGTACAAGGAAGAGAAGAAAAATGAAGAGATTGGAAGGAAGAAACTTTGATGATAAATAACAACTCCTAATAACAGCAGAATGATGATAAAAGAAAGGGCATATTAGCAGGGGAAGAATTTTTGCAGTTGTCAATTTGTTGTTAGATGCACGCATGGGTTATATTTTCACCAAACAAGATATTTTGGTGAAAAATGATAGTGATGAAGTTGAAGATAAGGAAAGAAGCTGGAAGAAAGAAGAAAAGGAAAGGGATTGAAAAGTTTCAAAGGAATAGAACAAGTCTGCTGCTCAAACTTGTCCTACATTTTTCCCACAAGTGGTATTGGCAATTCATAACTAGGCAATTCTTTTTTCATTTTATTCCCTAACTTATTGCCCAAGCAATCGCATGTGGTAATCACCTGACTCTCACATTGGCTTCGGTCACCTTTGTGCATAGTGTGGTTACCAGCCATAACATGACCACATTCACCCGCTTCAGAGAAAATTGAAATCAGCACAAAACTGAAAATCTCTATATCACTTCAGGAGAGTGAACATATGGAGAAGTTTATCCAATATAGTTGCAGCAATGTTTGGCTTTCATAATGATAGTAAATTTAAGGATGACACATTTACTTCTATATTACATCATGGAATGTAAAGCTCTGGCTTGATATGATAACTTGTTACTTGCATTTTATTTATTTATATCTAGGATAACATGGTGTTAATTGATGGTTGCCTTACCATTTATACCTGTTCTTGTTGTGGATATTTTGCACTGTGCTAATTTTGTACTCACCTGGTCAGTTAGGTTGCATCTTTCCAAAACATTATTAGTGACCATGATTTGCTAATATAGTTGTTTAACATTTGTTTATTTGTTTCAATATCTGATATCTAACCAAGCAGTCATTTTGCTTTAAGTCAACAAGTTGATTGGTCCTACACTCCCAGGCACTATCTGTAGATAAAGTTTTGTAGAATGCAATATATATTTGTTCATAAGATAGATAAACTAGGCTGTGGCCATATAGGGAGAAAGAAATCCAGTAAGTAGCAGTTATGGTACACCTTTTGTGCAAGTTGTATTGATAGGTAGGACATAATTATATGGTATGTGAGCAAAATCTCTTTCTATTGTGTCTTGAAACTTACTGCAGTTGACACTACGACAACTGAACCATTAGGGAACAGAATATGTGATTATGTATTTGGCCTTTAATTTACACTTCAACTTTCTAGACATTAATGTTGCTAGTTATAGTTTGTTTGGTTTGTGTTCTAGGTGCTGTTTTCGCTTGCTTTCTCAATTGTATTCATTTTCCCCATTATATATTTTTGTAGATGTGGCGCTTGTAACATCACTGAGAGATGGGATGAATCTTGTAAGCTATGAGTTTGTGGCATGCCAGGGTGAAAGAAAGGCGTTCTTATATTAAGTGAAGTATGTATCGACGACTTCATCCATCTGCATTTGCTTTATTTTCTTTGCATAAACTGAGCTTATTCTTTTTCCACATTCTGGTCACAATTTTCAAAGATCTGTATGAATGCTGCTTTGGATAGCAAGAGGCTCTGCTGTTTTGTGGGGCATCGTGCGATGAGAATTTTTCTTATAAATATATTTTTGTCTGCATTTCATAATAATGGTGGCTGGGAATGTGGTTCTCCTTAAAGCATCTTATTCAAAATGATTGGATTGTCTTTTTCAAAGAGTTAATATGATGCTTCTTTTCTTACATCTAGATTTATGCCATCATGTTTGGAAACTACCTGTTGTGCTTAAAAGCTTCACGTTTTATTATATGCAACATATCAGATTTATTGACTACAGCTAGCTAATGCAACAATGACTTGGAATTCATTAATTTCAACTTAGTAGGTATTTTCTAATAGCCATGTCTTGCTGTTTAATATAAATTTTGGTATCTTGAATTTAATGGGGAAAAACATCTGTTTCCACAGCAATGCACACTTCTTGGCACATGTCAATAGAAATAAAACTATGTAAACTTTGCAGTTTAATTGCTGAAGTTGTTGAAAGAAACACCCATAATAGTAATATACTTCTATACAATAGAAAATGCTATGACTTCATTCTGTCTCATTATGGTGTTAAAGTTTTGTTATCTAGCTTTGCATTACCGTGGATAGATGATGAGAAATGATATTTTTTGACAATTGATAACCTGTCCTTTGTTCATTCATCTTTAAAATTCTGGTAACTCTTATTTATTGTCAGTGCACAGTTTCATGGATGTTTATTCCAGTGTCATAGTGTATCACCTGTATTCACTATTCTCAGTGGACTAATAAGACTTTGATAATCTAAATCTCTCCTTCTGTGTGTTTCCGCTTTCCATATTTTCATATTTGTTGGCATTGTTTTTGAGGTTGGCTTAAGCCTTATTTTAGTGGGTTTGATATATAGTTTGCAGGGGCAGCCCAATCTCTAGGAGCTGGTGCCCTCCTGGTAAATCCTTGGAACATCACAGAAGTTGCTGCCTCGATAGGGTATGCATTGAATATGCCTGCTGACGAGAGAGAAAAGCGGCATAGACACAACTATGCGCATGTGACTACACACACTGCCCAAGATTGGGCAGAAACTTTGTAAGGTAAGGATCCGGCGGTTTCTTAAATTGCGCTTTGCAACTGATCTTCTTTTAAAGAGTGTGCATGGTTTATGCCTATGATAAGATGGGTGCATTCTTTCTAATTGCTTGACATATCTAAAGGTAATCACTTTATGGGAAAAGTGGGGTATCATTGTTGTATGTGGCGGTAAGCATGCATGGGAGAGTGATCATATATTTTCTTTGTTTGATAGCAAAATGAGCCCATTTACATTAGCATGCCTGCCATGCCACTATGATGACATGCTTACATCCTTTGCACTATTTGATGGTTCTAACTGACTTCAGTTCTAACTGACTTGAGTTCTAACTGACTTCATTGCTTGTGTTGATCCAGTGAAGCTCAAGAAACACAAATAAGACTACTACTAACATTTTACATTCAATACTGTTGAAATGAGATAAGAAAGAAATAATATGCTTGTTGGCTTTAATAGGAGAGAAACAAGCATCATCCTTCATTTATCAAATATGCTCTACTCCATCAAACAGATTATGCAATTAACCTGCGCACTTTTGCCAAGGCCTAGAACTGTTGAACTTCTGGAACAAGATATTATTCATGGTACCAGTTGCTGATGGATGCTTTGAAGAAGGATATGAAAGGCCAATGCTAGATTTGCACCAATTGTAACCTGTTACATCCAATCAGCTGATGTTGTGTAATTAGGATCCGAATCTGTGTGTTCCATGCAGCCGCATAATTTTCCATTTGGGCTATTTATAATTACTTCCTTGATGTAAGTAGACATGTTAAATTCTCTAACATGATTTTGTCCATCTAACAAATTAGGCATTTTAAGTGATGCTAACAATGTATGTTTATTGCTGTTAAGCATCCTCTGAGGTTCACTATATAGTATTTTTATTGCTGTTAAGCATGCTCCGATGTCCTCTATATACTATCTAAAGATGCCAAAACACACTCATTAACATAAAATTGCGTTATATTAGATGAAAGAAAGAAACCAGGTTCTAAGGTACAATTGTAAGAAATCATTTACTTTCTAAATAACAATAAGAGGTGTCATGGAGAAACCTACTTGCATGCATAAAGCTATGAACAAGCCAATTATACAAAGCAAGCCAACCACAAAATGCACATCACATGTTGCATGTTAGCTCATCCCAGGTAGAAGAACTATGTCATGCTGTTTGTCCGTCATGTTGTTCCAACATTAAATTAACATGTTGCATCTAACATGGTACAAAGTCAACTAGCAAGGTTTTAAATCCCGTGGGACGGAGCTGTCCAGGTTTTCCCATGGAATGGAACGCATCGCCATCCCGTCCCATTCCGACATTTGGGACAGAGGATGTCTCAAGGCATCTCGATCGGGATGCTGGGATGCTAGCAGGATGGCCTGTCCCAACACGTGGGATGGTACTTCGTCTTGGTGTCCTATGGAATGTCCTGTTGGGATCTGAATCCCTATCAACTAGTACTACAATGTTAGTTTCTGTATGTGTAGTGGGTGATGTTTTGTGAACTATTCTTGGTTGCAGTATATACTATAATGTTTGTTGGTTTTGCATGACTTTTTTTAAGTGATTTTTTCAAACCTCAAGTTGCCATTGACTCTGTTTTAGTAGATGAAAATATAATAATCATCCTCTCGTCTCTAAAACTGACTTAGAAGACTTCATCAGATCCACTCTTGGCTTGTCTTCTGTTAATTTATCTTTGCCTTTTCTTTTTAAACTGTTTTTAATTATTTAAACGTTGTTACAAACTTACAATGTATTACAACAAAGTATTAACTGGTTATAAATATCAACTTGTATTGGCAATTGACCTGTTGCGTTGCAGAACATTAATTTGGTCACTTGTGATCCTACCATGGGCTTATATATGCTTTGTTGGTTGATGTAGTGCTTATTGGTAGATTCAACTTGTCCTATGAATGAATTTCACTTCTATCTTTTCTGAAGAACATGCTTATGTTTTACAAATTCTGTATTGGAACATACCCTTTGTCTTATGGTTCATTTTGAAATTACTCTTGCCATTTCACCTTTCTCTTCAGTGAACTAAATGATACAGTTGTTGAAGCTCAACTTAGAACAAGACAAGTTCCACCTCTACTTCCTACCCAGATAGCAATGGAACGATATTTGCAGTCCAAGAATCGATTGCTCATCTTGGTATTCTACTCGTAATGTTACATTTTATTTATTTGAATGATGATAGCTTCATGGGCTGTATTTCCTTTCTATCATTTTCATCATCATGTTTGGGTGAGACGGGGATACTACAGGTTCAATTGTTGCTTCTTAAAATGTTTTGCCTCTTTCTGCTATGTTCTTTTTCATATCTTTTATATAATCAGATCTTTAGAGAAGTAAATTGAACTTGTACTGGCACACACTAAGAGCATGGATGGTTAGCAACTTTTCATACTAGCAGGAAAATCCAATTTATTTGCAATTTCTAACTATGTTGTATAATGTATATCAACTGTCACTGCCCAGTATGGATTGCTAAACAATTGAATGATGTAACCTGGAAATGTTCCATAGCACATCCTGCAGTTGGATAACTTACTTTGAGAAATGATTATTTCCAGAAATACTTAACAATATGTAATCATCATAATTGTTATTGTCAGTGTTGACAGATATGTAAACACTGCAGAACTTGTTAACAAAGAATGAGGAGTGATTATTACTTTGTCTAGCCTAGGCAGTGTACATGGGACACTCAAAAAGTGCATTATATTTTAAAATATTAGCATGTGCATTTTATGGGATATGATTTTACTTAATTCTCTATGTTGCAAGTGTTTCGACTTTCACGTGCTAACGATCTATTATTCTCTCAATCCATTTTTGAAGCTGAACAGAAGCAATTCTGATTATTTTGAAGCTAGCTGTTTGCAGAACAAGATTACAGATGCATAAAGATCAGATTCATCAACCTGTTTTTTGATCTCTAAACAACTATTGACTAAAGAACTAATCCACAACCAGCACACTGGCAAGTTTGAATGGCTAGACACGACAGAGCAACTTATCTTGGTATACAAGTTCTCCTAAATTTGTCCAGGCAGCAAGGGTTTGCTGAGTGTTTTACACAATGGTGCACAACATATTTTGTCCTGGCACTGGAAGGAGGCCTGAGTAGGACTAACACCCATTGTGTTGACCTTTGGTCACTCTTGGCTGGGCTGTATGTTAATGAAAAGTCCTGAATTGAAACGAGGCTATAGGAACTAGCCCAACTTTCCTCTCCTGCTTCGGCATTTCCTTCCCAATCGAGTCAAATACAGATTTATGAATCATCTCTTTACTGTACATCTTCCACACTCTCATGTCTCATCTTCTCTCCTCTTCTTATCTCCATTTCTCCTCTCTCCTCTTGTTGCCTGCCCTCTCATCATCCTCCTCTCATGTCTCCACATGCCTGTTCATCTCCCTCCTTTATTCTCTTCAATTGCTACAACCTCGGCAGTGCTTATTACTAATGCCCTCTCCATGTTACAGAACCACATTTTCTATGACATTGCCTGTGTTTGTGCCTTGTGGCATCATTGGATCACTGGGTTTTAGCTAATCACCCTCTCATTTGTTACCAGACTTTGACCACATGTAGTACCCAAACTCCATGAACCATGCCTTGAATTTAATAAGTTGATTGCCTTTCGGGTTGGGTCAATATGGGCTGAAGCCAGACTTGTTCATGCCCAGCAATATGGGACTGGTACTGCTGAAGATGGATTTGGCCAAGATTGGCCCATTAGTAGTTTTAGCTTGAGTTGTCCCTATGGTTCGATAACAAGTGCTTCTCTAGTGTATGCAAAATCATTGATCGAAATATCTGTGGAAGATGAAGAATAATCTATTGTTCCACTAGAAGTCAACATATTTATAATATGAAAGTTTAATAACATGGAGATTGAAGAGGCGTATAACCCTTTTTTCACATCTCATCCACCTGTGCATGTTCCTCACTGTAGGGATTCATATTTGTAGGATATGCAACCAACTATGAGATGTCAATCTCAATTCCATTGCTCTGTGGTGAAAAGCTAAAATTTTTAGCCTAAACTCTGTAGGTGTTAGAATCTATATAATTAAAACTCCCTTTCTTCAGGAGCTTCTGCACACCATAAAAGAAAGACTCAATGATCTGTGCTAGGGCTGAGCAATTAGGATTTACTCTCTGTACAGGCATAATAAACTCAAACTTGTATATGTGGGCGCTATGCCTATGAACCAACACTCAGCCCACGAATTGGTATGTCCTACATCATCAATGCTATGTCAGAACAAATCAGTGCATCCTACCATTTCAATTCTCATGGCTTGAAATGAAGCAATGCTTTTGTGCCATGTGTGTGGTCTCTACCTTTCTGCATTTAAGAGGACCCTATGCCTATGTATGTCAGCTTGAACTCCAGGCTCACATTCTGCTTGTGTGTGGACTGCTCTTATGCTGATTGACCTTGCTATTTGTGCAAGGGCCAGAATCATGTATCCTGTAGTCTTGAGCTCTGTATTTGACATTGCAATAGAAATTCCTTGCACATAGTGGACCCTTTTTATGAGTTGGATTTGTGGACTTTTTGACCTTGTGTCAAATATGCAAAGCTTTCTTAAGAATGCTGCAAATATGCGGGAACTAAGTGAACTTGGGGTTGATTGAGCTCTAGCCCGAGTTTGTGTGGGGATCAAATGTTGGTATTGAGAATTATGAGCCTATGCCAAATGCATGTTGCATTCTGTCCATATGTTTATTCCACAATTTATGTCAAGGTTGGACCAAGGCTGATATTGTTTGTGTCATGGGTGTGTGTTAATGCTTAAACATGCATTTGTACTACAACACTAGAAGGAATTTGTTGAGAGCCCTACAAGCAGCACTCCATTGTGCACTTTTGGAGTGCACTTAGACACATGACTTGCCCAAAACGTATACATGCTCTTCAAGCTTGAAGTGAGTTAATTTTTAGTTTCATTCATGAATAAGTTTTGGTGCTGCGGTGTGCCTTCAACAAAAAGAGGTTCTACTAAAATCATAGGCTAAAATTTGAGCATTTAGTGGAGCTGTGGAAAATTATTGTAGCTTTTTAATGAGCTATCCTTGATCATGGTTATGCGTCTGGGAGCATTATGGTTAGACATAAGGTTTTTAACTTGGAAATATGATAGGTTTTAGAAGATAGCTAGTCTGACTGATATAACAGAGGTGGTTAAACTATGAAGCTAATCATGCAACAGTTCGTATGCCAAGATGTCAGATACATTAAGAACAAGAGATGCTTATCTTGAACTTGATGTAAGGCATTTATTTATGTTGAACAAGAAATGATGTAGGATATGGGATTTGATGAAGAACTTAACTGGTAAGAAGTGCTTGAACACATTAACTTTAACTAAACAATAAGTGACATCCCATGAGGATATTGTAGTACCTCCTTTCCTTTTCTTGCGAAAAATCAAAACAAGCCCTTATTCTTTCTCTCTGTCTGCCATCTTTGGCCTGTGATGCTCATCTTTAACTGTCTAAAGTCCCACCATTATTTTTCCTTTTAACCCTCTTATGGTTCTTAACCTTTCACTAAGGTGTTTGTCTTTGGCTCTGCTGCTCTACACCTAGACTTCCTGCATATGTATAAATATAACAATAATATAATATAATATAATATAATTTAACAATTGTTGCTACTACCCAACATTCTGAAAATATACAATAAAGCTGGTCTGCTGACACTTCATTAAATTTTACTGCCTCAATTTGTGACTGTTACTTGCACAGCACTCTAGATGAGTACTATCCTTTTTATCCTCCCTGCTTTGGCCTTACTCTTCCTTTTATTAGAACAGGTCCATTTTAGCTAAAGCAACAATATTTTGGCAATCTATACTGCCTGTACCACTGTCTGATAACCATCTAGGTTGTATTAATGGAAGAGGTGGGTGCACATGCTTCCTTATCACCTCAGATGCTAGTTTTGGTACTATATACAGATTGAATGGTGAGGGAACATCTCTTGACTTTAAACTTACCTGTTAATAAACCTTTGGTTGACTCTAAAAATTCTGTTCCTTTGTCTGCAGTCCCTAAAGTTTCATTGTTGACAATTGATTCTAAATAACTAAGGTTTAAGAAGTCTTTCCCCTTTTATGTCAATAATAAATCATCTGTTTGCTATTTCTATTTCCTCTAAATCCTGAATTGAGCCTATCGAGATTGCTGATTCAAGTTCTGGTTTACTTAAGTTTTTACAGAATATATTGTGGAATAATGACTTGTCTTGAAGTTCTTGTATGATGTACATTTTACTTTATTTTCCTTTTTTTGATGTATGCATATACTGCCAAATTGTAGGGCTTCAATGCAACATTGACAGAACCAATTGAATCTTGTGGAAGAAGAGGTGGAGACCAAATCAAAGAGATGGAGCTTAAATTGCACCCAGATTTGAAAGTCCCTTTGACAATTCTTTGTAATGATAAACAGACAACTGTTGTTGTTCTCAGTGGAAGCGACAGAAGTGTCCTAGATGATGTACAATTTCAGAAATATATTTTGTATTTTCCAACAATTATTTTAGTGCTAACTATCTTGTGCTTTTTCCAGAATTTTGGAGAGTACAATATGTGGCTGGCAGCAGAAAATGGGATGTTTTTGCGCCTTACAGGTGGAGAATGGATGACAACAATGCCAGAGCATCTAAATATGGATTGGGTTGACAGTGTAAAGGTGTGTACACTGTCCAGGATTTTGTTTTCATTGGAGATACCTTTCGATGAACTAGATTTGTAATACTAACTGAAATTTTGCAGCATGTTTTTGAGTATTTCACTGAGAGAACGCCTAGGTCTCATTTTGAACATCGTGAGACATCACTTGTATGGAATTACAAGTATGCAGGTATAGTTTGATCTTTAGTAAATAATTGTTATACTAGCACATTGAATGCTCATAATTTCATTTTCTTATAATATTGTTATTGTTGCAGATGTTGAATTTGGAAGGCTTCAGGCAAGGGATATGCTGCAGCATTTATGGACAGGCCCGATTTCTAATGCAGCTGTTGATGTTGTCCAAGGTAGCCGGTCAGTTGAGGTTCGATCTGTTGGAGTCACCAAGGTATGTCAGTATATGTTTCCTTTTCACAAGGTCAGATTAGAATATTTCTTGGTGTAACTTGTGCTGGTCCAGTAGCTCTTTTGTCTGCACCGGATCTACAGATCACTGTGAATATATGATGCTGAGAGAATATATGATCTTTATCTGGAACATGATGCACGGTAGTTTATCTTGATGCATTGTCAGAATGTGTTGCATTCTGAGGAGAATTGTTTTATGCACTAATATATTAAAAGCAATCTTTTATGTTGAAGGATCCTATTGTATATCATGCAAAAACATATATTTTCTATTTTGGGTGTACCTACTTCCTTTCATTTATTGTGTACTTTTCTTTGATTGCAACTCATCAGATCTTGCTTCTCGAGTAATGCTCATATCAATTTTTGAGTACAATATAATCAAATTAGAACGGAATGGGTATTTTGTATAGCGTAGTTCACAAATGGTGAATGAGGTTTGCATCCATAGGAGGAGGAAAGGAAGATAGTCATAAACATTCTTATTATGGATGCATGTGGTTGGAGACTTAGCCATAGGATCGTTGCAGGCAATTGAGGAGCAACCTGATCGAATCTAGCCCGGAGGGCACGTCATTGTATATTATGTAACTAGAGATCTAAATGTTGAAAGTGTTAATTGAAATAAACTTTTACAGGGCAATAGTATAGTGCAAGGTTCGTGGAACCATTATTGGGATCCGTAGTAGTGGGTTGATGGGATGGTACAATATAGGTCTGCATCGTGCTATTCTGGTCCATTTCAGACTTTTTTTATTTAAATTTTGAACTGAAGTTGGCATATGGTTTGTTGACTTCAATTCAAAATTAAAAAAATAAAAAATAAAAAAAAAGGGAAAGCTGGTTTGTTTCCTTTCTCAGAGTGAGGGAAAGTGAGGGGGAGAGGAAGAAAAGGAGGGAGGGCTGCCTCAGCAAAGCCTAACCCTAAGTCGTGCACATGAGAGAGAGAGAGAGGGAGGGGGGGAGGGCTGTCTTCGCAACTCTAAGCTGAAGCGCATGGGTGCGCGCGCTAGAGAGAG
>KE504800.1:709019-720777 GCA_000441515.1 Elaeis oleifera | reverse complement strand
GGCTGTCTTCGCAAACTCTAAGCTGAAGCGCATGGTGCGCGCGCTAGAGAGAGAGAGAGAGACCTATTGGCGAGAGGGCGGTACCATCGGGAGGGGGGCATGGTGCTCACGAGCTAGGGTTGTTCTCTCGTGCTCTCAATGCTTCTGAGCTGGGTGGAGGATCAAACCGAATATATAGCTCAAATCGTGCCAGTCCTTGATCGATCCTGCTCGGTATGCCCTCAACCGGCTGGTTGGGCATTCCTTGTAAAGTTATGCAACTATCAGAAGCCAAGGAGCCTCACATAAGTTGCAAGTCACTAGTTTGCAGAAGTTATGAGATAGTAACACAAAAAAAGTACTTTATATGTGCAAACATATTATGTAGTAGTACATAAATTCGACATAGACAATTGTTATCATTTGAAAACAGTTTGCAAAGCATCTTGCAAGCCTTTAATGAGCCCTTTCAGCCCATGTGCAAACCTATTATGCAATAATAATACACAAATTACACATAGAACGTTGCATTATCAAGTGCAAACAGTTTGCAAAGCATCTTGCAATTCTTTAATTAGCTCTTTCAGGCATGTTTTCTTCTACTTGAATGACCTTCCATAATTCATCTTTGAACTTCTAAGTATGACTTGATATTTTGCTGAACAGCAAATATTTGTCCTTGAAAATCATCCTGCAGTTTGTGTTGTGATGATAATGCTTATGCAAACTGTTTGCAAGAATTTTGGCAATTTCTTCAACTAGTTGTTTCAGGCATGTTCTTCTATTTTAACTATTCATTCTTCACTCTTGATCCTTCATGTGTTATTTTAGATTTCCTGAACAGCAACCATTTGTCCCTGACAAATCATCCTGCAGTTGGTGTTGCAATGATAATGCTTAGGCAAATACAGAATCTTAAGCTGCACTTTCTTATGGATGAATCAGAAAAATGAATCTAGTGCATCCATTGCTTTGTTTAGGTGAATGAATGTAGGTTATCATATCTGAGTTCAATGAGAATCAACCTCTCTAGTTTCCATTCGGTTCAGTTAATTTAGGACTCTTAATATTTGTGGTATAATGGTATTGTAATGGGTGATTTTTACACATGGGCATGTGTGTGTGAAGGGGGGAGGAGGGAGCGTGGGGGGTGGGGCGGCGGGGGCCAGAGAGAGAGAGAGAGAAAGAGAGTTAATCCTAAATGCCATCAATTGAAAATAGATGATGGATCATCCAAATTGAGTACTGTTAGAGATGAATAACAGCAAGCACCAAAAGAAGGGATGCTGTTTTGCAACCTCATTGTGGATTATGATCTAGACATATTTACAGCATATTTGAAATTAAATTCTGCAATGCTTATAGTTCTGAACCAAAATTATGCTGCATTAGAAAGTTATCCAATCTCTGAGACTCAATGAGTAGGTAAGGAATATCTAAGACATTTGATTTCTGAGTTTTTGGATTTGATATGCAGATAAACACTAGGGGAAAGATGTTTATATATTTACTTGAGAAGGCTTGTTCGGTTAAAAAAATTCTGTGTTATATTCATGCAGGGTGCTGCAATAGACCGTATATTGGGAGAAATAGTTCATAGCAAAAGCATGGTCACACCCATTGATTACGTGTTATGTATTGGTCACTTTCTTGGAAAGGTAATTCTTCTTGTGATAAGTCGATACTTATGATAGTGTAGATGAAGTTGTGCCTTTGTTTGTATAACTTTTAACAATGAAATTTTGTTTTGTTAGGTTAGGAAACAATAAACAATAACATCATAATTTTTCCTAAAAAGTTAGGAAAAAGAAAAGGATTAGCATTAAAGTCCCTTCATTTATACTCATGAGACCATAAATCATTTAATGTCTGTAGGAAATAAAAGAATGTTTTAACTGTAAATTGCATAAATAATTTTCCAAGATTAATTGTCATGTTTGACAAAAAGGGATGATTGAAATGAAAGTAAACATGCAATAATGCTTATTATATTTCTTCAATAATTCTTATTTTTGTTATATAAACTCTTGAGACAATTTTAAACCCCACCCTGCTCATCGCCCAAGCCCAGCTTTGGACAAACCCTGGAGCAATGGGCCTGAGGCTGGTCAGAAATTAGAAACCTTTCTGCACTTGGTCACATTAGCTCCTTAGCCTTCCTAGGATGCTTTCGCAAGCTGAAAATGATTGCTCTGTTGCTTAAATACTGGAGTTGGTAAATTCATAATTTACTTGAACAATAAAGAAGCTAAATTTTGCCTGGTCACAATGGATGAAAGGATTAACTTCACCGACTAGCCTTTAGTTCTTGCCCAGGCCAAAACAGAAATTAGACTTTTTTGCTGCTGTAGGTACGATATTGAAAAAAAATGTAGTAGTTATTGTTATTTGTTGTTTCCACCATGTGTGATTTCTGTGTTGATAAAATATGACACTTGCGAGTGGTATCGCTGTGTTGCTAGTTTATTAAAGACTAAATTCTTAGCAAATCATATAGGATGTTGGAGCTAAATAGTTTTTATTACCAAAGCAAAATGTTTCGATTTTTCAGCTTGATATTACTTCAAGGGCTTAACACCTGCAGCTTTAAGTCTTGCACATCGTTGTTCTATGCTATAGCTTTAGCTATCTAATGTCAAAATGGCATATCCATGCGTGCAACTCTATTGAGGTCAGGTATAATTCTTTTTCATGTAATGCAGAGTCAGGTCATCCTTGTCTTTCTTCCTCTGTTATGAAAGCATGTCTATATGTTTAGACAAATTTGGAGTATTTTTATGTCTGATAAATGAGTAGCTTTAGTCAACTGGGAACTAGCATGGTGGTTGCACTGCTCCAAATGCAGGAGGTTCTGAGTTTGAAACCTGGGAGGCGTTTTCCCAAGTATTAGGACCTGGGTAATTTTCTAGGGGGTTCTTCCCCGCCTCTCCCTTAAAAAAAAGCGGAAGGGAAAAAATAAGCTTCATATTTTACTCCTGATAATTCCTGTTATGCATGCATCTTTGTAGACAACAGTTGGTACTTGTTACAACTTCTTATTGTTAGCATTGAGTAATTCAATGATTATAAAAGATTTTCAATCTGTTTCTCATGCAACTTGCTCAATTGTTTGTGCTAAATCATGACATTTTGTCTGGTTACCTGTCAGTTTTACCTTCAGAATTACCCCTAGATGTATGATCCCTGGGGGTTGGCCTGCATTGCATGAGAGGACCATTGAGATAGGATAGTTTAGGGTGTAAAGAAGTTTATTGCTTGCTTGCAAAGTCCTAAGAACAAGATGGCAGATGATAGAATTGAATTTATCAGCAAATGGTGGTGAAGAAAAGTTCTGTTTATGGTTTTCAAGCGAGGAGCTGGTAGGAAAAAGAACACAAGGAATTGAAGGGCTTAATTGAAAGGTCTACCATATAAATACTGAGTGCAGAAATTTGTAGAATGCACCAAAACACCAAGAGAGGAGCCAATATAGATTTTAGAATGAACATTTGGATATATTAATCAAATAAATCATAATATGGAGATGCAGAATTTGTTGACAAAAATCTGACATAAAATTAAGCTACATCAACGACCAACAGTAATAGAACGTAGAATAATAAAGTAGAGATAGAAGAGGAAGAAGGGAGAATAATAAGAAAGATAGGGAGAAATAAGTATGAGAGAGAAATAAATACATCAATTACTGAAAGAAATAAAATAACTCCTTGTTATCTTATTTAAATACATCATTACTAAAGAATAAATAGATAAATCAGACCTAAACAATTTCTAAACCAAATAAAATAGAAAAGCTTGGACGGTTGGACTTTTTGCTGAGTACTATAAGTATAGACCCAAAAGACTCTCCTGCATATGCGCTTACATTGCACAGAACTGGTTGGTAAGATGCTCTCTGGTCGATGACCAGCAAGTTGTGAATCATTGGATTGATCATAATCCTTGATGAATCCAGCAAACAAATGAGAAATGGATCTTCATATTGCTCTATCTCCATCATTGCTTTTAGGAGTTAGGGCTATTGACTCAATCTTGCCATGATGCTCTTCATGTAGATCTTCATTGATGTGATCTTTTACTCTCAAGATACCTAATAACATCTTTTGCGCCATTTTCAATCAAGAAATCTTCGATTGTAGCATCTTTTCATGATGGATCCCCTATGATAGGTTTCCATGTGTTGAAATCTTAATTATGGGCACTCTTGATATGTGGGCCAATCTCAGGAAGTTTTCCAACTCCTAGTACTGCTGCACTTGCCTGCAATGTGCATTTATTGATATCATATCATTACTGATAGATGCCAATATGGACATGTTGGTGAAGATCATCAATGTTGGAACTCAAATCCACATTCGATAACATGACAAAAGGGGGAAGAAATGAGGAGTATAGAAAGGGACCAAGAAGAAGAATGGAAGAGCGAAGTAGGACCCTTAGCTCTGGTACCAAATTGATGCAAGACCGCTTATGGGTGGCCTTCATTGTGCAAGAGGAGACCTAGAGACAGGATAGATTAATGTGAAAAGCAATTTTGTTGCTTGCTGTCCAAAGTCCTGAGAATAGGACAGTAAATAATAGAATTGAATTTATCAGCAAATGGTAGTGCAAAAAAATTCTGTCCAGGGTTTTTGAGTGAGAAGATGGTAGGAGAAAAGAACACAAGGAATGTAGAGATTAATTGAAAGGTTTCCTATGGATTTTAAAATAGATTATAGTAAATATTTTGTGCACAAAAGTTTGTATAATGCATCAAAATACCAAAAGAGGAATCAATATAGATCATAGAATACACAAATTGATGTATTAATCAAATAAATCATAATATGGAGATGCAGATTTTGTTGACAAAAATCTGATATAAAATTAAGCAACGTCAGTAGTCAACCATAAATAGAACAAGGAATAATAAAGCTCCCATAGAAGAGGAAGAAGAGAGTATAATAAGAAAGATAGGGGAGAATAAGTATGAGGGAGAGGGATGAGGAGATGATCGAACCTTAGCCAAAAGGGTTTATCCATTCCTTCATAAAATTCAGTGCGTCATATTTTTTGCCCAATAGCCCTTCGAGACTCTTTATAGGCTCTACCAATCCCTTAGTCCAAGTCATCTAGGACTTCTATAAATGTAGAAAGAAATATCCTTGAAACCCTACTAATTAACAACATATTTGACTCCTGGACTCCTAAAAGATTAGGATTGCGGTAGCTCAAACTGTTTATGCTACAGTGACATAGATAGTAACTCCTAGTTATTTCCTATCTAAATACATAAATTAATAGATAAATAAGACAAACAATTTTTAAACCAAATAAAATAGAAAAGCTCGACTGTTGGGCTTATGTTAGCTATATGGACCGAAAGGATGCTCCTGCATCAACTATTGCCACAGCTGGTTCTTCATGAAGTTTTAACTCTTTTTTTGCATGCATATAGCCATTCTTTTTTTTTTGGCTAAGCACATACAGCTATTCTTGAAAAACAAAAAATCATAATGTGTTGTGATTTGATGTTTTGAGATCACAAACAATTACTTTACAAAACTAGTGGTTTTGTTGAATTCAAAACTCATAAAATCTCTTAAATCAGGCATTAGATATCTCTTGAGTAATATTTTCATTTCCTAGTTCTTCCCAATCATCTTTCAATTTTTAATTTCTAAACTTTTTCTACAACGAAACTCCTAAGATATTCTCAGCTGTCAAAATTAAAAGAAGTTTGAATCAAGAAAAGAGATAGAATCATGATATTGAAATTTCAACCCTTCAAATAGAGCCTTAGTGAAATCACACACCAATGAAAAATATTGTTGTTTCCTGCCATTACTATTTGGTAACAGCATTAACATGACAAGCACAAGCTTTCAGAATAATTTCATTCATGGAATGTGGGTAATGTGGTACAGGATGAGGACATCTATACCTTCTTTGAGCCAGAACTTCCATCTGAACCTGTAAATTCCTCAAGATCAAAATCAAACGATAGCAATAAGCAGTCAAATGACTGTAACAAGCCATCTCCAGACAAGAGGCCTGCAGAAAGGCCACCAAACAGCTACAAGAACAGCTCAAGGACTTCCACTCATAGGAGTCAAAGGACTCTTCTAAGATCTGAAAGGAGAATGCCAACAAATCACAACTCCTCGGTTGGATGGCGATCTCCTCAAGAGAACATGTCATGGCGTGAGGGATCGTCAGTGCTTGATCTCAAGGGAGACAACTACTTCTCATGTGCGGTTGGTCGGAAGCGGTCAAATGCAAGGTATCTGCTTAACTCATCTGATGATGTGGTCTCCTTCCTTAAGGAGCTGGCAGCCACAGCTAGTCAAGGGGTTCCTCAGTGTTTAACCCAACCATGCTGGTCAGACGTCATCAAGTTGGGAGTAGCTTCTAGCTGAAACAGTTGGTAGAAGGAAAGGTTAATCTCTCTGGTCTCATGAGACAATGTCCGATTCATTTACAGAGACAGAGGGTTTTTTTAACTGTCTAACTGGGCTCAAAGGTTGATTAATTCATAGAAAAATGTGTACATGATCTTCATAGGCGCTACTTCATAAATGATCTTATATAAAGTAGTTCTACATATTATTGTGCCATCAAAGACCCACTGATATAGGCATGTGATGGAATGAAAGCCCAATGTGTGTATGCCCCTTATGCCAAAGTTGGTGGCTCAATCATGTATTCTGCACATTTACATATCTAAGAGTTGCTTTCAGAACAAGGTGGTTTTTCTGAATGGATGTTTATTTGAGACTTACAGGCATATTGAGTCTTATTTCTGATAATTTCAATATTCAGGATATACTATAGTGAATGCCCCACGTTACTTGTATCATAGTGTGAGAGACCACAATCCAAGTTTTAATCACCTGAAAGTAGTTCTACATCTTGTTGTGCCATCAAAGACCCACCGATGTAGGCATGTGATGGAATGAAAGCTCAATGTGTTCTGCACATTATGCCAAAGCTGGTAGCTCAACCATGTATTCTGCACATTTACATGTCCAAGAATAGCTTTCAGAACCAGTGGTTTTTTGGAACGGATGTTTATTTGAGACTTACAGGCGTATTGAGTCTTATTTCTGATAATTTCAGTATTCAGGGTGTACTATAGTGGATGCCCCATCTTACTTGTCTCACAGTGTGAGAGACCACGATCCAAGTTCTAATCACCAGTGGACATTATTGGCTGACGAAATTGTTGGTGTTTGTTGGTTTCCTTTCATAATAATCTCAGATCTGCCTAGAGTTCGAGAAAATTGTAGAAGAATACAGTATAGCAGTGAAGCTGGGAAATGATACGAATGTATGGTTGTTGTATGAAGATTTTGTAGTAAAACAGGTTGTAGTAACCAGACTATATTGTGCTGTTTTGATGCTAATTGATGGCTCGCTGTTCCATTCATCCCACAATGTGGGTAATCTGATGGTGAAGCTGGATTCCCTAAGTTCTTTTAGAACTTTGATGGGAGGGTTCTGTATCAAAAATCGTGTAATACAGGGGTCTTATTTTTAGATTGCGTGTGAATATTCTGCAAATGAGTTTTTCTTTCTGAGTAAAATATTTTATTTTCAATATAATCCTGAGCAAAATATTTGAACATCGGCATGATCTTATTTAAGCTTCCATGTTTCAGGAGGTATATCATATTAGCCTAATTACTTCAGCAGTTGCATTGCTAGATCTAACAATTATATGAGACCTAATTGTTTTTTTTCCTGAATGGAAGAGGGACTATCTGCTTCATGATTCATTGCATTTTGGTGGTTGATACTTGGCCTGATGTTATCTAATATCATTGAAGCCATTTTATTAGTATTTTGAGATATGTCTTGTTCCAATGAACACAGTATTTTGGGTTATGTTTTGTTCTTGTGGATGCAGTATTTTGGATATCTTCTAGTGAATTTTGAGGATGTTTTGTTTGCCATCTTATGGTTTTGTTTTGCAGGTGGTAGTCTGTCTGTCTTCCTTTTTTTCGGGGGGTGGATTTTTTGCATCTCGATGAATTGGTAAGTGCCTGTCAAACTGTGTCATTCGATGGATTTCCAAAGGTGGGAGTGAAAATACAAGGAATTTAGTGGATAAATCAGTGTCAGAATGCCTGTAGCATGAACATGAAATTTTGAAATTTTAGATGACAGTCCACCCGTCTCACGGGTTTGTTAAACTTTTCAATCCACTTATGAAAATTTTCAGCCTCATCATAACTTTTAATCATCCCCTTTTCACAGTGGAGTGTTTTCTTCCACAACTAACCATGGCTACTTTGAAGAGCTTAAACTGAGGATATCGCATAAATTCTCTAATGTCACAGCAATTGTTTGCAGGCATGACATTATCCAGGTTAGTCATTAAGATCAGCAAGATGGAAGCGTTTCCCGTCTTCCCTTGGGATTGGGAAGCTTGGTATGGAGCCTCTGGAAAGGATGCGGGCATGACATGGTGTTCTGGATTTCTACTCGTGCCATTTTTGGATATAATAATATTCTGCTTCTTTGCAGGAGATATTGTGAAGACGCTAGATAGACAATTGGCAAACCAGGCTATAGTCATTCCATCCAGGGAGCCCTGGTTTCAAACCTCGGGAGGTGCTTTCGGGGTACTTCATTTTATTTAAGGTTGAAATTAGATTGGATACGAATCGGATATCAGTATATTTATATTCATATTTGTTTTGTCTCATGAATACAAATATGGATATATAAATATAAATATAGATATTATTGTGATGCAAAAAATTATATCTATATATGTTTTAAATGGATATGGATATAATCTGGATATTGAAAGTATGGATATAATTTAGATAATTAAATTTTATAATTATAAAATTAAAATATTATTAAATAGATGATAAATCATGTTAATAATATATTTATATAATCATATATTTTTTAAAAATTAATAAATATTATATAAATTATATAGGATTATACGTAGATTCGGATATTCAAATACAGAACGGATAGTTTTCAATTGATATCTATATTCATTTTTTTTGATGAATATGGATAGGATGGACATTAGTTAGATTTTTAAATTTTATTTATATTTAGATTGATTCAGATCTGGATAAATACTATCCATATCATTTTTATCTTTAGTTTATCTATTATTTTTATTTTAAAAAAAACAACCGAACAACCCTCGTATTCATCTTGAAAAATCATGAGCACTTAACGAGGCCCTGAAACAAAAGCTCCCCACCCCCACCACCCACAACACACCCTCTCCACCTCTCCCACCCCACCGGCGGCCCTGCCCCGCGAACCAAGCAGTACTGTGATGGTATTTTGCACAGGCGATGAATGTGTATCAGAAAGGGAAAAAAGAGATTGAGAGAAGGGTGTTGGGGAGAGAGTATATTTGAGAGAGACATATTCATGGTGATCTTTTGAAAGAAAGCAAAAGATACCATGAGAAAAAAAGAGCTATGGGATTTAAGGGGAGACGAGAGTCCAACATTGATGATCTAAATTATTGAATATGACCTATAATCTTTAGATTATTTAGATATCAAAAAATTATATAATTTGAAAATCTTTATATCGAATAGCCAAAAGATATATGCTGTTCTCTAGTATTTAACTATTTATTTTTAATTGCCTGAGATATAGGTTAGGAATCTCTAGCCTATATATCAAATGATCGATAACACGCGTTACTTTGTGTTATTCTAATTGTTCATTTTGAGCACTCAACACATAAATTAGTAGTCTTTAAATTGTACGATGTAATTTTGGACATACAAGCAGTTTAATTAGATGTAGATTACATCGAACCGCTTGGATCATTGGTATTGGATCCGTCCCTCAATCAAGAATTGACTGAATCTGGTCTAAAGTTCGGTTGACCAGAATTTAGTCCACTCATTATGTATGTATATATGTGGGTATGCATATAGATATGTTCTCTTAGTTGTTCTTATGCAATAAGTTCAATATGTAGGAATATTTTGTTAGAGGTATGTTCACGGGATGTCCAAGAGAATATGAATAACTAAAAGTTAAAAAAAAAATAATGAAAGTTTACTAAAATTCTATACACTTGTTCAAGTAGACACAAGCAAGGGAGTGGGAAGAAGCAACAACAAAAACATCAGCACCAACAACAATCTAAAGCACATCGAGGGTAAAGTTGCTGAAGGGTTGAAAACCGGTCGCATGATTTCAAATCCATTTTTTTTCCTTGTGGGTAATTGAATCACTCTTAATTTGTTTACTCGGAATAGTTCAGAGGATCTTTTGGTAAAGGAATCCTAGACTAATTCAAGTTTTTTTAATATGATATGCACATGAGGCAAATCTTTCCTTGGTGTAACGGTCCAAACTCAGGGTGCCGGCCTTTCCGATTCTTTTTTCAAGTTGTCCCCGAACGTGACACCAGTTGCATAGCTTTCTTTTTTGCAACTGTTCTTCCCTAAGCAAGATAAGCAAACATTACACGCGTGCAGCATGCATGACATACCAAGATGGGAACAGGAGTTGACAATTGAGATGCTGGGCAGTGAGAGACGTATGGAGAAGGGAACTTGGACACGCGTATACGTTCCCCAGATTGAAGGGCACCACCAAATGGGATGCTGGTTCCTGCAGACAAACACAACTCTCCAAAATGGTGAAAACATGCGTTCCCATTTAACATCCAATATGATCCCTCTGCACAGCACCTAGGAATTTTATGGTTCAATAGGGCAGGCCCATATCTAATTTGGCTCCTTTCTCACTCTCTAGCACGCGTGCATTGGGATGATTGAATCTTTTAGAGGCTTGTTCAATATCTGGCATCCTGCAATCTCTGGACCTTAGGCTCAACTCATATTGTAACAACTTAAAACCTCATCCAAAAAAGCAAGCCGGAATTAGGGGTGAAAATGATATGGATATTATCCATCCGGATTCATTTTCGTATCCGAACCAATCTGAATATGGACAAAAATTTAATGATTCGATTAATATCAGTATCCATATCCGTCAAAGAAAATAGATATGAATATAGATAGATAACTATCTGATTCGTACCCGAATATTCAAATATAGATGTAACCTTATCTAATTTTATATAGTATTTATTAATTTCAAGAGAAATATATAACTATATAAAATATTGTTAACTTGATTTATCATTTGTTAATAATATCTTTGATTCTGTAGTCATAACATTTAATTATTTAATTTATATCTATAATTATATCTATATTTTCAGTATCTAAATTATATCTCTATCCGTTTAAAACAAATATGGAATAAATTTTGGCATTCAAATAATATTAATATATGCATTCATATTCATCAGACAAAACAAATATAGATATACTGATATCTAATCCATATCTAATTTATATCCGATCTAGTATCAACCCTAGCTGAAAGATATTATTGGAGTTTTTCAATCTTGTATAAATATCTAAGATCTATGTACTGTATAGTTGATATAGGATTAAATATATATCCTTGTGTTTCTCACATATTTTTCCTATTCAAACCTTGGTGTCGTGACTAAGCTAGTGGTCTAAATCTATTCAAATCCAATTATAACCACCACCAATCTAGACCTACCTATGCTACGATATTCATAAATCAACATGGGCTCTAACATCATTTATACTAAGTCACGGTCTTATCCAAAAGATATCATATAAGTTTCTTGGTCTTGTATAAATATTTAAGATTTATCTAATATACAACCGATGTTGGACTAAATGCATGCCGATATAAACCTCTCTCTCTATCTCTCTCTCTCTCTCTCTCTCTCTCTCTCTCTCTCTCTCTC
>KE504800.1:697798-708999 GCA_000441515.1 Elaeis oleifera | reverse complement strand
TCCCTCCTCTCTCTCTCTCTCTCTCTCTCTCTCTGTGTGTGTGTGTGTGTATGTGTGTGTCTATATGAGTGACTGTGTGTGCATGGTTGATGAATGGTTATGTTTCTAATTTCACAGCTGTGGCAGCAGAAACAGATGGTGATTTATTGCTTACCAAGGACTTCCTTAAAAACTGCATGGACATGTTTCTGTAAGCCCAAGGGACCGTGGAAGCAGCTCTTCGGACTTCCCTGAGAAGTGTCTAAATGTGGTAGATCCGCTGAAAGAAACAATAATCTGGGAAGAAGTGTAAGCACAGGTCAGCAATTGCCTCCTTCACTATCTCTCTCTCTCTCTCTCTCTCTCTCTCTCTCACACACACACACACACACACACACGCATATATATATATATATATATATGTGTGTGTGTGTGTGTGTGTGTGTGTTAGCTCGGTTCGCGTGTCATTTACTAGTATCTTTAGTCGGCAGTAATTGGACAATAAGGATGGCAAATTCATGAACTTAGATAACAGTTTGACTTCTCCAACTTTTAGCCATTTGCAACTTGACCATATTAGAACAAGCAATGGGAGGAAGGAAAAAGTCGAACACCATATATATTGCATTGCAAGTGGACATGCGCTCAATCTATGAGGTAATGCATCAGTCAGACCTCCAAAGGTAGTGGCAGTCGGCATCGTGCCCTACGGTAGAGATGGGATGTTGTATCCATTTCTGTCGTGCTCCATGTTCTGCCGGGCTACCATTTGGTCTTGTGGTTGCCACAATCTGTTGGGGTTTGTGAAGAGGACAACCTCCAACTTATACTCTTGGATGTACTGTGAGGGGGGGTATATTGAGAAAAAGTAGTATTCACTTGGCTTCAACTGGTCCAGTAACCTAGATGTTGAAAACCTCCACTAGAGCGACCATAATTGGAAAAATGTCCCAAATAAAACATGCCTAAAGATCTCTTATGTAAGTGGTGGGGCTCTTAAAATGAGTACAGGATTCAGATCCGAGTGCTGGGGCTCTTTATGAATCTAGGATTTAGACCTGCTAGTTTTAAAAGACTTTACCAGTTTAGTAAGCTCGAACCTTGGTGGAGTAAATAGTTAAAATTTAGAATATCAGATTTTTTTGGATGAAACTAGGTATCTGGTTTTGCAAATTCTTGAGATTTGACTTGAAAGGTAATTAAATTTTTTAGTAGCAGCCAAGCTTCAGATCATGCTCAAGCCAATATGAACTGAGTGCTTGCAGTTACAGGCAGTAATATATAATTGTTCCCAAAATAGGCAGGAATAATTAGCATGCTAGGGTGGTGTATATAGATTAGTCTCTTAACTATTCATTGATAATTGGCCAGATTTTAATACCTTGACCAATTTAATGCTCGGATAAATGCTATACACCTTGAACATTATAATACAATTTATATGAGTTTCTATATGGAAGAAATGTGGACAAGGCTGGCAATAGATCTCGATATCTCAAATTTAGACTTGAAGTTGGCTCAGATATAAGCTTGATCGAGCTTGGCTTGGATTTTTTTTTTTTTGAGCCAAACTTAAATTGGGCTTTAAGGTTCAAAATTAATTTTGAGACAAATTGAAAAATGCTTGGCTCAGTTAGGCTAGGCTCAATCAGACTTGACATTAGGTGTACGATATATTTTTCAAAAAGTTATAATAAATAACACTTTCTGTTTAAACTTGAAACAGGTTCTTCTGAAAAAAAAAATGAAGTGAGTTGGATTTAAGCTTTACCTAAGCTTGAAGTAATTTTGATGGAACATCCCATATGTAGGTTGATTTGATATTACATTTGATGGAGTTCAATGAAACAATAAATGAGTCCAGCGTGATCAAAATCCAAACCCAATCAAGATCAGCTTGCTTCCAGCTCTATCCATGAATCTAAAGATGGCAGTTTTTAAAATCTTATTATAAAAGTATTCTATTTTTGTGAGATGGCCTTACAGTTGACCATATAAAATCCCACCAAAAGCATTCCCTCCCAAAAAGTGCACCTTATACGGCAAATCACCCTCCTGATGAATGCGTCTTCTTGAGTAAACCATCGTGCCGAGATCCAATATGATGGTCGACAAGATCCAACGACCAAAGTTCTATTCCTTAAATTTTTACGTGCACATAGAAGATACGCTTCGCGTTTGGTAGATGAAGAGACAATCGAATAGAGCCGCTGGGATGGCAGCCACGGATCCTTCGCGGTTACTTTCTACTTTGGTATTCCGAATTCTTTCTTGTCCCCATCCTTCCCTTCTTGCCTATATAACAACACCAGGTCCCAAGGGACAGCAGAACAAGGCCCAGGGCCGGCCACGACTACTCGCTCCCCGAGAAGATGATGTTGAGGGTGCTTCTTTCTCTCCCCCTCCTCCCTCTCTTGATCCTCTCCTTTCTCTTCACGGCCTTCTCTTACAATCAACGCCAGGTCAGTTGGATTCCCAGTCCCCTGGTCTTATGGTTGGCATACACTGGCAAAAGAGCTGGCGAAAATTCTTGAGATAAAAATATAGCGTCTTAATTTGCCTTGTGGAAGCAGGTCTACATTGTGTACTTGGGAGAGCACAGTGGAACCAAGACCACCCAAGAAATCCACGGGGACCACCATTCTCTCCTGCTCTCTGTTAAGAATAGGTGCAACGGTGATGCCCAATATATACCAGTAACCAATGATAATGGCATTCCTATCTATATATGTGTTGTTCCTTTCATCTTTCTTTCCTTGTATCCATGTCTCTTGTTGCGTTTCTTTCTAACCAATCTCTTTTCTTTATACTTTTTGGCTTTTCCCTTTGATGTGTTAATTACTACTATTTTGTGTCATGCATTAGTGAGGCAGAGGCACGGGAATCTCTTCTCTACAGCTACAAGAATAGCATCAATGGATTTGCTGCACTGCTCTCCGATGAGGAAGCAACGAAGCTTTCGGGTAAGGGGAAGATTAGCGCCATCTTTTTAATCTGGAGATTGACATTATGGATTGGAATTTGGTTTTATGTGTTTAATTAGAACTGGTGTTGTATATATATATACTGCCGAAACAGAGATGGGTGAAGTAGTTTCGACTTTTCGAAGCGAGGGGAGGTGGTCGCCGCACACGACTAGATCTTGGGAGTTTATAGGTGATGAAGAGGGACTGAAAGGTTCGGAGAGGAATTGGTTGCGCTCCAGAGCGAAGTATGGCAAAAATGTCATCGTCGGCATGGTGGATTCTGGTTTGATACCGTGCCTTCTATAATTTTGATCAGACGCGGCAATCTTATCTTTGTTTTTTTTTTTTTTTTGGTCTTGTTTTTTTTGGTTGTCGTTATCCTCTGTTACGTGTGGATGATTCTCTTAGCTTCACAACGGGGTAAGAAGAGAAGTATAAAGGTTTGAATGGAACTTTTGTGGCTTGGGATTGCTAGGTATTTGGCCGGAGTCTGAAAGTTTCGGGGACAAAGGGATGGGACCCATCCTAAACATTGGAAGGGAATCTGTGGAGAAGGAGACGCCTTCAATTCATCCCACTGCAATAAGTGAGTAGTCTCTCTCTCTCTCTCTCACACACGCACGCGAACACAGAATGGTTGATGAGGGTCGACTTGTCTATTTTTTATCCATTTGCTCATGTTTGTGCCAGTGGTTGTCATCTTTTGCAGTTTTTGAGTCCTTCCGCATCGTTCTTTTTTTTCTTGCAATTTTTCACTAGAAATGCATACTTTTTGTATGCTCCATTTTACCCAACACTCCTTGGCCATAAACGTACGGACAACTTATGGAATGGAATTTGATTGCAAACAGTCATGTCCTGTTGGATGCTTGGAGCAACCAATACCTCATCTCTATTCCTATTAATCGGACAGGTGAGAGAATGTTCTTCTCTCCCCATAATTGGAGAAAAATCTTAAAATTATCAAATGTGCCGTATCATAGACATATTATCGGTGCGAATACTTTTTAGAATTTTACTAAAATAATTTACATTCTTTAGATAGAAGTTTTATTTATCTAGAACTAAGCTTTTATAGTAAAAGAGATCCACAATTTAAAATATAAATTAATATATTATTCTTAAAATTACACACACACACACGCACTAGTAATATGGTAGTCGAATTCTATCTTCCTTTCCATGTGACGTTATATGCAAAAGACTCTAAATTAGAGCTTCTATGCCCCAACATGGCCTTTTAACACCCAATAGCCCTCTACTTATTTGCATGTTCGCATTTAGTAGAAAATGAATAAAGTAGTAGAAAGCGACTCATAGGACATTCCCAATTTGCATGATTGCTGCCAAAATTGTCAATCCATGCACATCATCTTTTTATAGTTAAAAAAGATACCAAAAAAAAAGAAAGGAAAAAAAAATACATCAAAGCCATATATCTCTAACTCCCATTTCCTTATGAAGGTGAGATTTAATTTCAGGTTATTTAATATAATTGCCAAAGATTTTACCTTTACCAAGCTATCAAGCTAAAGCTTCTTAATTTCATTAGGGGGTGTTTGGTTGGGTAGAGTGGAGGTCTCGAATCGAAATGAAAATAGATGACTCTCATTCCAATCGTTTGGTTGGGAAGAATTTCATTTCAATTCTGATTTAAGAGTGAAATGGGAATGGTCCAATCTACATATAATTCATTCCCTACTTTCTTCTATGGATTCAAATTTTCATTTCAATTTCGATTCCGATTTTGATTCCGATTCCAAACCATTTCGATTCCGATTTTGATTGTGAATCAAACATATCCGAATTTTAATCTTCTCTTCTCATTGTCTTTCTTTTTTCAAACCTGCCTCTTTTTTTAGCTTCTTTCACTCAATAAAGCAAGTGAAGTTCTCTCGTTTGTTTTTCAAAAATATTATATTTAATCTTATTAATAAATTAATTATTAGTTCCCCATTTTTGTCTATAGTATAAATACAATATATTATTTGTCATGATATTTTTAGTAATTTTAATCTTAATGATGAAGCTCATGACAACAGAATTCACAAAAAGACTCGCAAGTATAGTCTTACTCTTATATCATGTGCGTTGAGTCCATGATCTATAATGTGGTTGAGGAAAACTGCAGTATAAGGCCTACATTGGAAAGATCTTAAATTTTAAATAGCATAAACCACAAGTATCTCAAATAATAACTTGTTATCTTTTAAAACTAAGAAAATTCTGAATTTTTAAATAAAACTAAGAATCTCAAACAATAACCTTTTAGTTAATTCTTTTTATATAATCTGGTCCTAGATAGACGAGGGAGAATATTTTGTCAAATAAATGAGGAAGCAAGAATTCCCACCCGTGACCTTAGGACATGATTAAATAGATCCAAAGAAGTGAACGCTGACTTACAAATAGAAAAAGGTTGGCAAATACATAGATGGCAATGTTTTTGTCTACATGAGAGGCAGGTATGGAGATAAATCCACGAACCTTCACGTCCTCGCAGCTTTTCTGCAGCTCTGCTGGCTATCTCAATTATTTGAGGCCTAGCAGTCCGGCTTTGAGCTTCTATTGGGGGGCCCTCTGTCCGTTTGTCCCACGTCCAACAAGCCATTCGTCCTTGGCCGGCCGGGAGGTTTCACGGAGCCAGAATTGGAGAACTGGAGAGAGATACCGAAACCAGAGAGTGGGATTGAAGAGGGCTTGCTTTCTGATCACAACCATTCACCACAACATGATTAAATTGGACTCATTGGAGTACGCATCACCAGCCAATCCCGACAAATCCATGCATGAGGTCTCGTGACCTCTTTGGGCTTGGAGGGTCCATCCTCTGCTCTTTTATTCCCCTTCAGGATTTGTTTGGATATTTCCAATATGATGATACTGAAGATTCTATATAATTTGTAAAGTAAGCTATCTATTTAAACATGATATAGTATCGATCAATATCATAGTCCAAATCCCGTCCAAATCCCACAGGAATTATTATAATAAAAATTCATGGATCTTTTCTTTCTTCCTACAGTCCAAGTATTAGGATCTCACACTGGATTTGGACATGCTTTTATAAAATACAAGATGGACGGGCTAACAGGCCCAATTATTATAGAATTTTCTGTACAATTGAATAGGAATATCCAAACAGATGATTGAACTAAAAATTCTATTGGTTGGAACGGTCAATAAGATCGTAGAATTATAAATTGGAATAGACTTATATTCATCAATATTTAGAAATAGTTTTGAAGTGGGCCGGCTCAAATCTTATACGAAGAAGAAAGGGATTTTTTTGCTCTTTATATTGGCACATTCCAAAATTATTTCTGAATATTTATAAATATAAATCTAGCCTAGTATATAATCCTATGATTTTATTGATTGTACCGGTCCAATCTGTAAATAAGTTGTAGCTTCCATCATCCAAACAAGATTTTTCTCTCTCTCTAGTTTGCTCCTTGCAACCACATATTAATTTTTATGCTCTAATGTCCATATATATGGCTCAGGTTTTGTCTTCCCAACCAAGAAAAGAAAAGCAAAGCTCGAGTTAATTTCTAGTAGATCAGCATACCAAGGTTCCGGGGTGATTTTAGGGGTATCGCGGCCACCGGATTGTAGGATATTCACTTCCAGACCTTCATGGGAGAAAAGATTGGAGTGCCTTGAATCTATACATTGATCAATCCTTTTTTTTTTTCCGCACGGTTTTGGGCTAATTTTTTATTCTGCCCTGGCGGAATTGTTTAAGTGGAACTGTAGGGACGGTCATCTTTTCCTTGCCCCCTACTTCCCTATTTATCCCTGACCACGGGCAATGGACAGCACCCCCCTGCTTGGTTCTTTTTCTCTGACTCACGGATAAACAAAGACAAAAAGTCGTCAATCTTCCTGGTTCTTTTCTCTGACTCTCTGATAAACAAAGACAAAAAGTCGTCAACAAAAAAATATAATTTTGAATGTTGTTTTTCGCTAAGATCTTGGGTCCGTGGCTTTAAAACTTGTGATCCGACACAAAATTTATAGATTTCACAATTTTAGGATGCATTTTAAGTGAAAAACTGTCATATATTAAACATTGGGGTTCATATATGTGACCTTAAAATAGATTTAACATAAGAAATCTCATCATCACAGCATAGCTTATAAAGTGAAGAACCTTTATGCTTACCGAAAAGAAGAGAGTAAAGAACCTTTAAAGGAAGCGGAGTTAGAAAGTACCAATTTATCTAGCTGCTAAATTTCATGGGAATTAGAACAAATATAGATATAATTTTTACTTTTTATTAATATTTATATCGATATTCATTTTTTTTAATACAAATAGAAATGAATGTGGTTATGCTCACCACAAATGTAAATTTTGTCAGGAAGCTGATCGGTGCTCGGTACTACGTCAAGGGCTATGAAGCCTACTATGGCTCTCTCAACACAACATACGCCTTCCGCTCCCCCGGGACAACGACGGCCACGGGACCCACACAGCCTCCACCGTCGCCGGCCGGGTGGTCCGCCGCGTCTCCGCCCTTGGCGGCTTCGCACGTGGGACTGCCTCCGGCGGCGCCCGCTCGCCCGCCTCGCCGTCTACAAGGTGTGCTGGCCAATCCCAGGTCCCAACCCAACATCGAGAACACGTGCTTCGACGCCGACATGCTCGCCGCCATCGACGACGCCATCGGCGACGGCGTCCACATCCTCAGCATCTCGATCGGGGCGGTGGGCACGCCGCCAAAGTATTCGGAGGATGGGATCGCCATCGGGGCGCTGCATGCGGCCAAGCACGGCATTGTGGTGTCATGCAGCGGAGGGAATTCCGGGCCGGCGCTGGCCACGGTGTCCAACCTTGCACCATGGATGATAACAGTCGCTGCCAGCAGCATCGACCGGGCTTTTGATTCTGCCATCTTGCTCGGCAATGGCATGACGATAAAGGTACCACCACCACCACCTAGTAGCCCAGTACTAACATGAGCTGAATTGTTGACCTACCATATACTCTTCCATTATATGACATTTGCCAGGGTCAAACTGTGACACCATATGAACTGAAGGGCAATGAGTCCTATCCCTTAGTTTATGCCGGCGACGCCGTAGTTCCAGGCACTCCGAGCAACGTTTCCGGGTACAATCTAAGCTTCCTAGCATTACCAGATCTTACAATTAGTATGTAACATTTTAAGTTTGCTGGCAACGTTGAGTTAATTCTAAGTTTGTAACATCAGTTTGGAGATGGTTAATTTTAATCTTAGGCATGGTGACCTGCAGGCAATGTCTTCCGAATTCTCTTACGGCAAGGAAGGTGAGAGGAAAGATAGTGCTGTGCCTCAGAGGGAGCGGTCTAAGGGCGGCCAAGGGATTGGAGGTTAAGAGGGCAGGGGGAGCTGCCATTATATTGGGGAATGCTCCGGCTAATGGGAATGAGATCCCTGTGGACTGTCACGTCCTGCCAGGGTCCGCCGTGTCGTCGGATGATGCCATCACCATTCTGAAATATATCAACTCAACCGGGCAGCCGAGCGCTACGATAGGCCGGGCCAGGACTACTTTGGACGTGAGCCCGGCCCCGGTCATGACGGCCTTCTCCTCTCGGGGACCAAATCGTGTTGAGCCAAATATTCTCAAGGTGCACTCAAGCTTCGTAACTTTCCGATTTTTATTTTGTGCAACATTTGTTAAGAGATTTATGTGTTACTCTCGCATTCCTCATGGTAGTTGTGCCTTGCTACCTAAATCATGGAACTCTTAGGCAGCTTAGGCATCTGGGTACATTTGGTTGAAAGAAGTTGAACTCCGAAATAAAATGAGAATGGGCATCTGTCATTTTAGCTTTTTGGTTGGAAAGAATTCGATTTCTATTCCGAAAGAGAATGGATTTGTTCCGATTCATCAAAATTCAATCCAGACTCTTTCTTAATATTCAAATCTCATTTCGATTTGGATTCCGATTCCAATGATGAATTAAACATACCAGAAAATATAGCTATTTCGATTTTCATCTCAACCTATTCCGATTTCAATCGTGAACCAAACACACCCGTATTGGACTTTGCTTTAGCTAGTCTGGTTTTGAATTTTGATACCCAACTCTTTTTCTAAAGGAAACATGGTCACTAAGAACCTAATCACCTCTTAATAACAATCTCAAGACAACTGGAAGAAGAACTTGAAATTCTCTGACATATGGTGTTTAAATTCAAGTTAGAGCTACATATGGATCCATATTGTTACCTACCAGTGCTATTTGCAGTAATTAGACACTTCGGCTCTTTGTACCATCGAAAACATTATCAATCAGATAATCAAACTTAAAACTTTAATTACTAAAACTATGCATTCTCTGCAGCCGGATATTACAGCACCAGGTTTGAACATATTGGCAGCTTGGAGTGAATCATCATCACCTACAAAGCTGGAAGATGATCACAGAAGCGTTGCGTATAACCTTCTTTCAGGGACGTCAATGTCATGCCCCACGTTCTGCAACTGCTACTCTCCTCAAGTCCATGCACCTCATTGGAGCTCAGCTGCCATTAGATCTGCTATGATGACCACTGGTACGTATAAATACTTCTTTCACATTTTTGATATTTTGTCTCGTAGAAAGGGTTATATAGATACAAATAGGAGTGAGTATGATCCGATTTGGATCGGTTTCATACTCAAATCTAAGCTGAATCAATTCTAAATGGTTTGGCATTTCTAGGAACCAAACCGGATTAATAGAAGAATGAAACCAAACCAAATCAATATGATTTAAAAGGTCTGATTTGGTTTGATTTACTAGTTTATATTATTATTATTATTATTATTATTATTATTTTGTCATTCACGAAGATTTGTTTCTTTTTCATATAAGGGTATCATCAAGAGAATTTATCAAGTAAAATGATTTAAATTGACATAAGATATTATCACCCAATAAAATAAAATTTTAAACAAACACCATCATTAAGAATTAAGGCAAGACCTCCAACACAATACAAAAAAGATAAACAATCTAGTAAGTAAGTCATTTAGGATTTAAGGCTAATCAACACAAAATCAAATTGATAAATAATATCATAAATTTAGAATTATTTCTAATACATTAATACTTCAACATAAACAACATCCTAATCAAAATGACATCATTTTATTAAAGCCGATCCGGTTCAATTTGAGAATGATTTTATTTACTGACAAATCTGAATCAATCCAAACTTATTTTTATATGTCAAAATCAATCAAATCAAATCGAATAAATTTAAATCAAATCAAATCTGTTGTTTGGCTCGATTTTACCGATTTGATTGATTCGGATTCGATTTTACTCATCCCTAGATACAAACATTCGCTTGGAAATTAATATTAGGCAATTGCTAACAGTTTTCCGAGAAATTGAAGTTTGTAAGTAATATATCAAAGATTTGATTCAGTAAACGGTAAACAGGTTATGTAGTTAATTTAGGACTAGAATGTGCCATCGTTTTACTCAAAAGAAGGAGAATGCAAAGAGGGGGACCTGGAGAAGAGGATAGCTGAAGGTCAAAACTCATTTGTCCTTGTCAAGTAGGTCCTATAGTTGTTTACCCCAGCATAATTTAGACAAGCATACAGCAGTCAAGCACCAATTCTACCACTCCAAAAGTTGATAATGCAATTTTTCCTGGATCCAAGATCCCCTTGATAGTTACCACACCATTCGTCTCAGAAACGGATAGCTCTCACTTAACATCTACCGTCTATAGCATCAAGTGCAACCTCTCGAATTCTTGCAATGAGCGGTAACCGTCTATCTTCGAGATGAGTGGAGTGGTGGCTATCTGAGGTGGCGGTACAAGGGGTGCACCGTAAAGAATCAAAATCTTTTTCATATGCTATGAGGCTCAACCCTGGAATCAAAACTTTTCTGTTCAGGACTGGCATGCCAAGTCACATGATTCGACCAGCGTGATTCATGGGATTGATGCAATTCACATTAGAATTTATGGTACAAAACACGAAACCTTGCATTTCACATGCCATAGAAGGGGTCAAGGAATATTTTTGGTCTTAGAGTTGGGTCTGGTAGCATTTTCTTATAAAAATAATATAAATTGCTATCACGCGCTCAATATCAATCATCATCATTGCTTTTACGTCAGCTATTTTCCCTTGGTAGCGACGTCACGCAAGAAAGCATCGTCCTTGGCCAAAGTTTTGACGCCAACACACTTGACCTTGTGTCGTCCTCCAAACCCTCTTCCTTCCCTTCTTCTTCTTCTTCTTCTTCTTCTTCTT
>KE504800.1:667086-679567 GCA_000441515.1 Elaeis oleifera | reverse complement strand
GGCGCGCAGCCCAGCCTCGTGCGGGCCCGCGCGCAGGCGCGGCCCAAGCCCAGGCAGCCTGCCTGGCCTTTACCCAGGTCCACCGTGGACCGGGCGGTCCACGGCTGGGCCTGTGGACCGCGTGGGCGTTTCCTACGCATTTCTCGCGGTCCACGGCACTATTTCGTGGATCGGAGCGCGATCTGACGGCGTGGGTGGCTCCCGGTCTTGATCCGACGGTCCAGGGGGTATTTGGCTTTGTTTAGGACTCCTAATCCCTCTCTAATCAAGTTTAAGTCCTTTAAATAGGACTAATCGGTGAAATAATGGGTAGTGGTTCGGGTTTTCTCACCGTACAGAGTCGTACGAATCCGAGAGAAAGGAGAGAGGCGAAAGAGCTGAGAGAGAAGGAGCAGGAGGCTCCTGGACAGCGGTCGCCAGGCACTTCAGGGGTTCAAGGGGTCTTCCAAGAGAGAAGAGCTTTTGTGAGAGGAACTTCTAGTGAGAGAGAATTGGATGTATAAGGATTGAGGGTGAGGTCTCCTCTTGTAAAATTCTTTTCATAGTGAAGTTTGCATGTCCCGTGGAGACGAGCCCTTTTGTGGCTGATCCACGTATTTTGATTGTTTTCCTTTGTTTTGTTTCTTCTTTCTTCCTACTGCATCGTGTGGTATTGAAAAAGTTTTAGAAGATGGTGTCCCGGCCAAACATCCATCCAACAGGGACAACCATGAACCCTCATGGCAGCTACATATTGCTTGACGTTGTTAAAGGTTAAACCTAGACGCCATTCAAGTGAAATGTAGGGATTTGTATTCCAAAAGACGGAGTAATTGGTATCGGAGATTGTTCCCAGGAAGAATGTCATGCTAGGTTCGTGGCTTATCGGATAGTTTTAGAATAATTGACTTATTTGACCACCGAGGAAAAATCAAGACAAGTGAAAGTGAAAAGATGGAGAGTTAAACTGCATTCTACTTCATCATAAACGTGAGCCAAAGGCGAGAATTGTATGTCTAGCATCAATCATAAACAACTAGAAGCACTCAGAAATTATTAAAAGGATAGAACAGTAAATTGATATAATAATCTAATGAGGAGGGATGGAGGTTCTTATAAAATTCCAGTCCACTATGTTGACAAGTTATACGTCTGTATGAAGTCTCGTAATGTTCAGTCAAATGATTTGGGGATCTATTGATTTGCAGCACAACCTTGCACCTAATGATCTCTTAAGTTTGCCGCATTCACGCTTGATGCCAAATAAGTCATTTTCTACGAAAAAAGAATGAAACAATTGGAAAAATTTTGATCATAAACAAATTCTCTTCTTATTTATCTATTAAGTATAGAAAAAACAGCTAAAGCATCTAAGCATTTTAGAAGAATTCATCACAAGGGATGGAAGAATTCCATCAACATATTCTGAAGCATTTAAGAAGAAGTCCATCGAATGCTCTCGAATCGAATGAAAGAGATATTCATCAATCAAGGCTTCCCTTCGACAAATGATCGGCTCGCATGTCGAATGCTCAAATTTTAGTTGAGTCCCTTTCTTTCTCACATTCAATCATTGTAAGCAAGGTCACTTTCCTTCAAAGGAGCCAAGAAAGTTTCCTGGGGAATCGAAGGCTTCTTGCTGCGCTAGAAGTCCAAGTGTGTGGTTGTATGTTACTCTAAAGCTATGCCATGGAGGAAGCGTGCATGCAAACACCTTCTCCCTCCGTAGTTGCTTGTTTTGTTTAACAGCCATTCGTTATATGTTGCTTGAGGGATGGAATTAAGGAGACTTTGGGAGCAATTAATAGAGTTTGGAACACGAGAACGGTTGGCAGTCGGCACACAACGAGAGAGGGGTAAAGAATGAAGACTGCTACAAGTGTCCGATATTCTTTTAAGCGGTTTCAGAAAGCTAAAGGGATCTTAACCGGAGAAGGGGCCGTGGAGTGCGCCGAGTTGGACGAGCCACACACGTACACAAACACATTTTAAATTAAAATCGAATCATTAGGTTGCTGATTTTAATCTTAAAACACTGCTGCACCTGCCAAATGTCTTCAGATATCCAAATTCCTTAAAATAATTCCACATGTTACCTTAGACGTTGCTTTTTTTTTTTTTTTTGTCTAAAAAAAGAGAGAGTTGAAGAGGTGCGATCCGACGTATCTACCTCTCTTAGGTTGAGTTTGAGTGAATAGACAGTTTTCTCCTCATCATATGCACGAATCCAATAGATGAATACGTCATTTCAGTACCATCGATGGTTAACGGATCAAATGCTGTTTTCAGACGTTATATTCGAACCGTTAGAATACGTTTCATTCGACAGTCATTCGTGTCTTGGTATTTAATCGCAATTTCGTATCCACTGTGACTCAAATCTGAATCATATTGTTGAAAATAAAAATTCGTTCCGTCGGGATATGCCCCATTAGATATTGCTTTACGATGTATTTGGAGATTCTGAAATGTTGCAGAGTGACCGGGGTTTCTAAATCTTTTAAAATACCTTCTCTTCGTTCCGTTCCAACTTTAATGGCAGATGCGTAGGGTGTTGGTTATTAGAGCCGATGCTCCCTTTGATTCCGTCTTTGTTTTCGTGTTAGCTAGTTTTGCTTGTTTCTTTCGGTTATGAGCTGCTCGTAGCTGGATGTACCCAAAAAAAAAAAACACCCTATCTTGGTAATTTGAGTCATAAACTATATTTTTCTAGGAGCTACTTCAAAGTTGCCGCGCGTGCTTCCCAGGAATAAATCTTTACCACCACTTCTGTGATGACAAAAGATGAACGAGCATGACATAAAGTCAGAGTAGTGATTTGAGAAGAAGAGTGCTTAGAGAAAAATCAATTTAAGTAATCGTTATATGCTAAATGAAAAATAAACAATTTGTTGGTAACTAGCACGATCAGGTCAGCTAACACTTAAGGCATCTAGTGGGCCTTAGTTGACATTGATTTGCATGAAGAGCTAAGAATAAAAGGTCTAAGTTAGGTCTGATAATATCTGGATAAAGTAAGAGGTGTAGCTACATACAAGCTTCAATGCATTGCAACAAGTTGTGGATGCCTGCCTTGTTGGTACTGTGCAGCTTATTAGCCTCAGACAAAATTATATTGCGATGACGTAGGCATATCTATATCTTTCCAAGGGGATCATTGATGTTTCCAGTTGTTAAACAATGCGTATCATGCACACAGACAAAACCCTATACCTTGTTTGAATCTGAAAAGATATATCGTCCCTAAGGTATCATGCATGGATTTGTAATGAAAGTTCGAAGCAAGGTGGCAACAAATAAGGTGATCAGGTAAGAACAAAAAAGTGTGAAGCTGGAATCTAGAGATTATTTCTAAACAATTGGGATGAGATCGATATATGTTGGTTCCTTCCCAAACAAACATATATATGTGGCTAGGAAGTTAGTGAAGATCTCCCATGTGGAGGATTGTTGGAAACTCCAAATACAATTGATAGTGTTTAAGATTACATTTTTCCTCTTTTGCCCGAGCATTCGTTATGAAAAGCTTATCTTCTAGCTCTTTGCTATAGGAAAGAACCAATGGCCCTTCTAAGATTGTAGCTTGTCCTCCTTAGACCACGATCCTCCCACCATAACAATCCAATGCTTCGCGATTCAAGGTTCATATGCATAATGCCAACTCATAAACCATGCCAATGTTTCTAGAAAGAAGACAATGTTTAATAGCTGGTCCAGTGAACAGGTTCTATTTTAGCTACTTAGTCTTGCCCCAACCACAATTAGCCCTTCAATGCCAAATTATGTTGCAGAACACTGAGCCAAACATGGCCCATGGACTGTTTGATATGCTTCAACCTGGGAAAAGGTCAATCCTGTTGTTGAGAAAAGTCAAGCACAAATATTTCAAGCACAGTACTACCCAAGCGGGCTCAAGTTAGTCATCTTCTTTCCCTCTCTCTTTTTTTTTTTCTAACTTTTTTTCTAATTTTTTTAATGCAAGCATCATTAATTACAATTAACTGAATAAAGCCCTTGAAAATCTCCTTGGAATCCAAATGTGAAACATTTCGAGAGTGAATTTGCTGGGTTATGACCCACTTCAAAACACGGTCCGGAGTGTAACAGCCCAATTAGTTACGCAATTTTTTAAACCTCATCGTTACAATAAACAACAAGAGGAGAAAAAGTATGAATCTAGAAGCTTGAATACAAAAATGGTTAGAGACAAAAGTAGGCAGTATGATATCCATCAATATTTACTTTTTTATATGCAAATTTATCTAGATATGAATATAAATTTATACATCTGATAAATATCCATATTCATATCCACATTTGTCAAATAAAAATTGGATATAGATATATATAAATAGCTAACCGGTTCATATCCAAATATGTAATTTATTTATAATCTTATTTATATAGTAATCATGGACTTTTAAGGCAAATAAATGATTATATTAATATACTATTAATACGATTTATCTTATATTGGATAATTTATTTAATTCTCTTTCATAAATTTAGTTATCTAACTTATATATATATTTATTTACATTTTTAATATCTATTTATATTTATATTATCTAAAATAAATATGAAAATAAATTTTGCATCAAACTAGCATCCTTATTCTTTTTTTTTTTTTAAATTATGGATACATTGGTGTAGGATCTATTTTCGGCTCTAAAAGCGGTCCGATTTATCCCATAAAAAATATTAAAGACGCAAACTCCACGTCGAAAGCAATCTCTTGGAGCGTGTAAATATTGGAATCTGGGCATCACTGGGAAGAATCCCTTCAACCAATTCTTTAGTCGTTAACAAATAATGTAGAGAAACAATGAATCTAATAAGGAAAGAGGTGGGTCCAGCCTTATCCGCGGAGCCCACCACGCGGCGTGACGCTAGAAGTCTATCCCTACCACCGAATGACGCCATGATAGCTTCTAAGTGTGCTCATAATCCAACCCACCTCCAAAACCTCCATAATTTCTCCCTCACCCCCACCCCCTCCGCCCACCTCCAAAACCTCTATAAATTCCGCTTCCCATCCTCCACCAAAACCTCTATAAACTCCCCTTCCCATCTCCCACCAAAACCTCTTAGCCAAAGACGATGGAAGAGTTCCAAGAGGCTGATGTTTTGTGGTCCCACGACAATCTCGACGGCGGCGACGACGACGACGACGACGACATGGTCTCAAAGAACAACCATCCACCCAACCACGAGCTCCGGAGTCGGCTCCGGTGGACATCCCGAAAGCCGGTCGTTCATGGGCCCGGAGCTGCACCTGCCATGGAGATGGTGATCATGATGATTTGGGCAACAACAACCACAGAGACCATGAGAAGATTCCACCCACATCATCGTGGCCCGGAGAACGGACGACAAGATGGCGTTCTCGGTGTGCACCGGGCTCAAGGGACGGCATCTTCGCCATGTCCGGAACTCCATTCTCCGGATGACCGGGTTCCTCGAGAGATAACAATTGCAATATTAGAAAGAGCTCTGATTTATATATTTTCCTTCCTTATACTATGTATATACGTTCAAGTCAAGATTGTGTTTGTACGTGAGGAAATGCAACAAGAGTTTTGAAACGGAATTAATTACAGATGCGATCCTGCCGTTGTAGGCTCCTAAATGTCTGTTTGTGTGTGATGGATGAACCGTTGTAAGGTAATTCCTTCTGGAATTAATACAACCTAGAATCCCAAGCTGCTCCCTTTATTTTCGGTTATTAATTGTTTCAATTTGGTCTTTAAGTATTGAAGTTTTTATGGACCACAGATACGAAGAAAAGGAAGCAAACATGTACTGCCAATGCTTCCGTTCGACAAGTATTTTTAGGTTAATTATTCCTTAAGTCTTGGTTTTAAGGTTTAATTGATTACGGGAAGCAAGGGAAGGAAATAATATTACTTGTACTGCCAAAGAATTCGTCTGGTAGACGTGAGAGATGGATTGAACTCTAGGTGTTGTACCCTTGAAGGGAAGAGTTCGTGTATGTTACCATCGTCGACAACTTAATTAATTATTATCCGTTGGCTGCTTGAGTAGTTTGGAACTTTGGCTGGAATTGGATTAAGGCGAACGCTATACGTCAGCAGTATGTGGGATCTTGAGGTTGTCCAAGTCCAACATGCAGTACGTCGACGGAGGGACACAACGCCACATAAGCTATCAGGACACCAATTATTATTAGACGTGAGTTCGTATTTGTGGCTTAACATCTCGCAGAATTGATGACAAAATAATGGAATAGTATTAAAAATAATAATACAGGGTTGGAGAAAAGGAAGACCCAATAGTACCACTCAATTCTCTCTTTAGATCATGACATGGATAGATACCGTGAGAGATCCAACGATCTCATGTGTGTGATCCACGGGGAAGTTTTATCTTTTCGTCTCTAGTCAGAAGAAGTAATTGACTTTGGAAGCATTTCTCGAGGGAATTACTTTGGTATGGTAGTAGGAAGCATTGAGTGCACAATCAGATGAAGATGAGATTCTCTTAGGGATAACATCCATTTCTTTATTTGTTAACTTTATATTTCCTCTTCTCTCCCGATTCGGGTTATACCTTTTCGGTAAAGAATATGATTGATCTTGATTTTGCAATACCAATCATTAGATCACATCTTACATAGATTTCAAAGTAATTCAATCTCTTTCTTTCCTCTACAGATCTTGAAGCGGATGTCATGCGATCCGATGATCGATATCGCTGAAGAATGAGACTCACTCATTCATGCAAAGGATACAATAATCCGAACCTCTCGTCTCTCTCCCCCTTTCTCCACACAGTTGGTGTATTATATTGCAAAAATGGACACGTCATAGAGATCATGGTTTATGCTTGACTTAGCCGTCTCGGCCGCCAGCTTATAGCCCACTGTAATGAAGCGGCACATAGGCAGCAGTATCTGTGGGCTACGCACGCGGAACGCATCATACGACCCACAGGAATTTAGGTGGTAAACATCTAGACATCCGATTATTATTGATCAAGTTCTAACAGATGCAAGTTATATATCTTGCTGGAGAATTAGTAAACCAAGTGTTTTCTAGGTAGATAGGGAAAAGATGACGTTGTTTCTCATCATGGCCAGCCAATTCCATCTTCTTCCGCTATTATCGATTACATGAATCTTATGGTCGTGTGGGCAAGAATTAATACTATTTTGATTTGGGTTGCATATGTTTACTGAACCCAACTTTTAAAGGAGCACTGAGAGTTACATTTCTTGAATATATTATGCAAAATAAAGAGTTTCATTTTATTCCTACAAAATGATCGAGGACGGGAACCACGTTCCATAGTAAAACTGATAATGGAATTTGGCCCAACTGGTAATGGAATACTATTGTCAAATGTAAAGTTGCTGAATTTAAAGATGACGAGACCAAAATCTAATTTGACAGGGTTCAAAAGTATATTTGATCTGATTCTGAATATTTAATTTGGTCTTGGCTAAAGCTACCTTCGCGTCGGAGGTTCAAATAGAACCAAGCACGATGAAATGGTGCAGGCACTTCATCCAAATGCTGCATAACTTCACATACTGATGACACAACCATCCTAAATTATCGTGTTTTCAAGTCTCTGCTGTGTGCTATCACTTTATTTTTTTAAATTTCAGTGTCGACTAAATATTAATACATAAATCTGATTATTTAATTTAGAGATGATTAAAAAAAAAGTAGCAATATCATAGGGCTACCTCTATTTCATTTGCAACAAATTTCTTACATCCGCACGTTGCAAGCATGGATGTTGACTTGACGACACGATATCTCAACATGAGAACATCGTGACACCTCTCTAAGAAAAAAAAATTATTAGATGGATCAAGTCTACATTAGATCTATGACGAAATCATCCTAAATCGATTCATTTCATCCTATGGTGAAAGTATTAAGCGAAATCATAATTCATTTCACCCTAAATCTATAGTAGATCTGATCCACATAATAATATCTACTCTATTGTTTTTTAAAAAAAATATTAGATAAAGAGCTTTGCTTTGCTACATTAAGACTAATAAATTTTATCCAAATGATAACGGAGGACAACGCAGATAACATTATCTCTCTCTTTTTTTTTTCCTCTCTTTGTTTGAAAGGAAATGGAGGTAACATACCCCCAGAACATAGATAGCATTATAAAACCACCGCATAGATATTGTTATGTGATCTATTTCGGGTTAAGCTTTGCCCCTCCCGTGTAGCACACAAGCTCAAGTAATAATATCACTCGTCCAATATCTCACAATCTACTTTATCGTCTTCCATTTGAATTCTTCTAAGTAATGAATAATTAATAGATGCACATATAACTAGGAAGTGTGATATTAAGACATTGATCTCATCCAAACAGAGTCCTATTCGTATTAACTTTCTCCATTTTGTTCCCAACAAATGAGAGCAAACGTTCCCCATCCTCCAACCCCTAAATAAGCTGACTGAAGTGCCCACAACATTTACAATCCCAACGCCACAAATAGCCCTGAAAACAACCACAAGCTTATCCTCTAAGTTTGGATCCTTGGGTCGATTTGGCATTACATTGCAGGCGATCCCAATTCTCTTCCAACAGTGTTTGACATAAGGTGTTGACAGCCTCCCAATGCGGCCAAAATTTCCATTCCTCGAACACCTTGTGGTCCAAAGACAGGGACACCCATTCCCTCAAGCAAGATGTTATGACGGATAAAGCCGTGCAGGAAAGAACTGAAGGCCATGAATGCGTGACGTGGAGGAGGACTTTAAGGCTCAATCAACAGGAGCACGGGGTTCATGGTCAAGCTCAAGGGAGGTAAAAGGACAAAAGGAGAGCTGAATAGATATTTAGTAAAGAAGGCAACGAGACGCCTGTGCTCTCGCTTTACACGACTGTATCAGGTTAACTTGTATGATTAGTTACGGAAACGTAGGTTGTCCGAGCTAATACACAATAATATAAAAACAAACTTTGTTGTATTTCAGCATTTGCATCATGTCCTGTGTGCTCAATCTTAAGAGATGTTATCCCAGCAGGGCGGTCCTGATATTTTTAGGCTCGGGGCTAAATAAAAAAAAAAATTTAATTAAAAAAAAATTGCTCTCATCACCGGCGTTATTTAGTTCTGGTTTGGAGATTCTGGAAGACACCAGAAGTTGTAAGTTCAGAGGTAGTTCAAGATTTTTCTGTTATGTTTGATTACAAAGTTATAAGGAGGGCCACGAAGGACTTCTCAGAGAAGCTTGGCCAAAAAGACGTTGGTTACCCNGAAAAAAAAAAAATCGGGGGTCTGGGGCGGTCGCCCAGTTTGACCCGCCCCAGGGCCGGCTCTGTATCCCAGGATAATCTGATCTTCGATACTCTATGATTAATATTTTTTGATATGCTATATTCTAATAATTAAAGATCTCCGAATACATGAATACATTTGAATAACTTATTTGATATTTCATAAGAATCCAAGACTACGGATCATATAATATCAAAATTATCTATGATATATTTCATAAAAATATTTATTAATCATATAAATTATTGACACTATAAAATATAATAATTGCTATTATAAAATTAATATTTTTTATACTGATGATTGTTATTATTATTTAATATTAATATTAATTTTGATTAGAAAAATAAGGTAAATAAAATGAATATATTAAATAATTTTACAATGTAAATATAAAGTAAAATAACATACTTCTATCATAATTTAAAAATTGAATAATAATAATAATACAATAATATGACTAATAATATATTATAATATAATATATCATAAATATGATATATTTAATATTAATATTATATATGTAACATTGAAATAAGATATTATTGGTATATTCATACATCAATTTTTTTTATTGGAACGAGATGTATCTTTTCTTTAAATTTTAATCCAAATTCACTATCCTAGGATAATTTTAGATACCCGTTTCAAGGATGGATTTCTCATTATCATGTTAAACGGTGGTTTGAAAAAAGAGCATACGATGATCTTGTTACTTTCATTCTCGATATAGAGGTAATCACCCCATACTAAATACTAATTAACATCCTACGATTACAATTTCGACAATCTGATTGGGATCTGATTGGATCTATCTTTTAAAAAAAATTTAAAATTTGATAAGAAGATAACAAGCTACGAGACCTACGCGCTAACCAACTACGCCAACACCCTATGGTGGTTCTGTTTGGCTCTTATAACTTAACCGTGCATTTTCCAAGTTTGTAGCACCAAACCTGTCATAGTGACCTATGGACTATCAAATGAATAAAGCCGTTTATGAAAACTGCAGAATCAACATTAAGGCTCCTTTAGTGGCTCATGCTAACTCGTTTGAGAAACAAGCAGAGGTCAGGCTTGTTTTAGGCAGGCCTAACTAGTAAGTAGTAATTAGGTCTAAGAAAAAAGCATGCTCTTGGGCTCGACAAAACAATCATTTCTTTTAGGGATGGCAATCAGGTTGGGTTGCATATAAACAGATCGGATTAGATACAGATCGAGTCAAAAAATTTTGAATCCAGATCCGATCTGTTTATTTAAATAGGTTGGATTTTAAAATTCAAACACAATCCACTTAATAAATAGGTTATTTGATCCAATCTGTTTATAACCCATTAAAAAATAAAATTCAACCCATTTATGATCCTTTAAAAAAAAAATTGCTCTCCGTCGTCTTCTATTTCTACGGCTCTGCCCTTGCCTCCGCCCTCACCGCACTCTTGATCGGCTCCAGCTCCACTCGATCGGCCGTCCTCACCATGCTCTCACCTCCAGCTTTGCCCGATGGGAAACTCTCACCGTGTTTTTGCCTTTAGCTCTGCCCCAATCGGCTGCCCTCGCCTCTAGCTCCACTGTGCTCTCGGCTGCTTCTCTAGCCTCCGCCCGATCGGAGCTCACGGCCTCCTTCGGCTCCACCTTTGACGGCTTGACCGAGCTCTTGCCACCTCCAACTTCACCCGACTAAAGCTCTCGGCTACCTCCGGCTCCACCCTTGATGGCTTGACCGTGCACTCGGCTGCCTCCAGCCCTTCACAACTCTGCCCCATCACTTGATCAAGAAATAGAGGGCATTGTGTCCCACAAGTTTATGATTCGTTGTCTCCGGCCCTCCATAGCTTCACGGCCCTCAACCAGACCAATCTCTTAAACGCTTCATGGATGGTGGCATGAAGAAGAAAAGGGAGGGACGAGAAAACCCTAGCCTTATTGGATTTGACACAGTTATATGGATTACGGAGGGGGTATCGGGAGAATTGGAAATAAGCACCGTTGCATGCTGCATGAAAGTTGGGAAGAGCCCAATTGCCTACTGGTCCACTACTCAATTTATTTAATAGCCCATACACTAGCTAATTTAGTCCAATCCAAAACTTAAATGGGTTAAACAAGTTGGACATGTGAAAACTGAATCCAACCCAAATGATAAACAAATTAAACGGGTCGATCTATTTACGATCTGAATCTATTTAGCTCAAATCCAAATTTGTTATGGCAAATCGATTATGGATCGGATTGGCAGATCAGGTCAATTTTTGCCACCCCTATCTCTTTTCAACTTTTAAGTGGTTTACTTGATAAGTAGACTTGGCAATGGGTCGGGTTAAGTGCGGGTTTGGATCGATCCGAATCTGATCCAATATCCTAGCATTTTGATCCGAACCCGATCCGTAATCCGGCGGGTCAACACTTTCTTTACCTATACCCTATCTGATTGGATATCGAGTTATTCGATCGGACATCTGTCCCATCTAAATGAGATTTTCTAAATGAAAATAGAAATATTGAATAAGAGTCCACTACTACTCTTCAGCCCTTGAGGCCTTAATCAAACCTAAAGACTATAAAGCCCACATTTCATACAACCAGCCTTTAGACCTTCACTAAGCCACAAGGGGCATAAGGCCATATGAAAATGTAAAAGTTTCAATTTTAAAGCTTAATTTTTTATTCTATAATTAATCTGGATGTATATCAATTTAACAATAAGATAGAAAAATAATATATACATATAAGATCGGATCAGATTTGAGTCAGGTAATGAGCCGAGGCGGCCACTATCCGCATCCGATCCAAGATATAAATTTATCAGATTTGAATCGGTTCAGATCAAAATCTAATCAACACATTGACCAATCCAATCCATTGAGATTGGGTTGGATGGGGTTGGGACCCGTCTCAGTCCGGTGTAATTGTCAAATCTATATATATATAAGCAAGGCTTCAGCACCACATTAATGTGACCAAACCGAGCTGTGACAGTACAAAGCTTGGCCCTTCTTCTCTGCTAGCAGTTTGCTTCGTTCAGCAGTATTCAATTGGTGTTTGGACGGATATGAAACGGAGACAGCATGCATTCCCCGCATGCGCGCGCACATCTCCACCCAGCCATGCAATACAAGGCTTCGGATACCCCTAATTCCGCTATTAGTGTTACTTTCGGGCTCTCTCTCTCTGTCTCTCTCTCTCTCTCTCTCTCTCTCTCACACACACACACACTACTAC
>KE504800.1:615766-660028 GCA_000441515.1 Elaeis oleifera | reverse complement strand
AGAGAGAGAGGAGGAGAGAGGGGAGAGAATGGGAACGAAGGGAATGCCGCGTTCAAAGCCGCGGGGGGGGCACCAGAGAGAGTAACATATGAGAGGGGCTTGGACTCATAGGCGGTGGATTCCCAGATTGCCCCTGGGAATTTAAAGAATTATGGGATGGACCACCGACAACATTGCGAAAGTGATACCCCCGTGCCCGTCGCTCGCACAAATCACAGTTAGATCAGTCGCCACTCGGCAGTAAAGTCCGCGTTATTTCGATCACGGCACGTGGACAGGGACCCGTAATTTACCCAAAGATGGTTGGACGATGAAGGGAGGGGCGCCGAAGCCCTCCGCCTTTTGTATTCGAGTTGGGAGGGTAACTTTCCATGTCTACTTTCTAAAATTTATTTCTACTAAAATTTTTATACATCATAAACAGTATAAAAATTTGATATATGATGCATCATCTTATCCGATTGATATATATTAATCATCACTTTCCAACATATATTTAATGTCTGCAGATCAATTTTTCGTTAAAAATTTTGTATGACGAAAATATTCTCATTTTTTGAAAAAAATTATGACATCCTGAGACGTATTATAGTCTAAAATATCATAATATGATCCAGATATCATAATATGAAAGGGATATTTTATCCAACTACTTTTCAATATATATTTAATGCTTGCAGATCGATTTTTTCGTCTGAAAATTTTGAATAACGAGAATGCTCTTATTTTTTGAAAAAATTATGATATCTTGTGCATATTATGACATCTTGTATTGTATTATGACATTCTGTGGACAAAATTATAATTTTCTAGATGCAGGATGTGATAATATGGATATAAGTAAGATATCATAATTTTGTCAAAGAACAAGAGTATTTTCATCACACAAAATTTTTAAATGAAAAAATCAATCTGCAGACATTAAATGTGTATTGAAAAGTGATGACTATATGGACCAATCAGATAAAATAGTACACTCCACGTCGGATATTCTATACTACTCGTGGTGTACAAAGAATTATTTTATTTTATTTATGATTTAGAGAGGGATGTTAAATGCATGGCTAGTGCTGTGCATTAACCCAACAATGATGAGTCATAGCTGGTAATGAGTCTCAAGATTCTTAAATTAGAAAATATTATTTTTCCTCTTGTAAGAATTCATGGCACAAAGTTCGAAGCTTTAAAGTTTTAGAACTTTGGTTTCCCTAATATTATGAAGTCTTAGAATTTAATTATTTTATAGAGTAATACTATTGGCATGTAATTATTCTTATTTTTTTGATACATACGGATGATCGATCATATCACTCTAGCATAAGTACAATTCAAATCATGCAATTGTCTCCACACACAAGTTATGAGGAAATTGGTGCAACTCAAAATAAGAGGCAATAAAAGAAGATGGTTATTTAAAAAGTTGCCAAATCGATAATTGGGAGCTTGTGACATTTTTAGTATACACATAATAATATATGCCCCGGAACTTTTTTTATATAGATTAGTTTGTTTGTACATAAAATCATCTTTACATTCTAATAGGATTCATTATTTAGTACTAAGCATGATCTATTTAGTACTTATGACAATAATATAACAGATATTATCTTTTGTACTATAGAATTGATATTTAACAAAATTGAGACAATGAGAATTGCTAATTGGTAGGGCTGTCAAAATGGGCTTGGCCTACAGGGCCGGCTTTGCCCAACCCTGTAAATGGGATTGGCTGGGCTGCCATACGAGTAGCCCAAATAACAACCGGGCCTGTTTGGCCCGTCCCACATCAGCCCAAAAGCTAATATGGGTTGGATTGAATCGGGCCAGTCCAGATGGGCCATGAAATTTAAAAATAAAAAAAATCCTATTACAATTTACAGTGTAACAGTATTACTATTAGGTATTAAGTTTTATATTTTATTAGGAGGCTAGGACGGTGGGAGTGGGACCTAAGTTATTAATTTGATTCCCGAATCCCGACCGCTGCCCACATCGTCGGCCGCCACCATCGCCCCGCTACCCCACATCGCCGGCCGCTGCCGCCACGCCACTGCCCCCATATCGCCGCAGGACGACCGCCTCCTCCTCCTCGTCAGCAAGACGATCATCTCTGCCGAGCAGCAGGACGCCGAGCCCCTCCTCCTCCGGGCCCCTCTTTCCGTCGATCGACGCCCCTCCTTTTCGATCGCCGCCAATCGACAGACGACCGACGCCGCCGATCGGATGATTCTCCTCCTCCTTTCCGACTGCTGACCGGATGATCCCCCTCCTTTTCGCCAATCGACGCCCCTCCTCCTTTCCGATCGCTGCCGACCGACGGACGACCAACGCCACCGACCAGACGATTCCCCTCCAGCCTTCCTCTTCCGGGCCCATCCTCCTTTCCGTCGATCGATGCCCTCCTTTTCGACCGCTGATCGGACGATCCCCCTCCTCCTTCGGGCCCTCCTCTCCGTCGATCAACGCCCCTTCTCCTTTCAGACCGCTGCCGACCGATGGATGACCGACGCCGTCGATCGGATGATTTCCTCTTCCTCCTCCTCGGTCTCTCTCTCTCTCGATAGTCGCCCGCCAGTTGGCATCTCTCTCCCCGACTCTCTTTAATCTGTAAATCGGATGTTAAATTAAATTAATTAAAATTAAATTATTAATTAAATAACTATTTTCATTAGATTTTACTTTAGTCATACTGATTATTGAATCAATCATAGTATCTTTATTTATTATATTTTATAATTTTTATGTAGGATTTTGATAAATCATGAAATCTCAGTCGTCAGAAATTTCAATCGAAACTGAAATTGAATCTAATATTTCTGGATCAATGAATAAGAAGCAGAAAATAAGAACATCAGATGTTTGAAATTTTTTCACAAAAATTGATAAAGTAAAAGATGGAATTGAAAGAGCAACGTGTAATGATTGCAAACATGAGTATAAAGTTGGTCCTAAACCTGGTGGTTCAAATTATGAAACTTCACATTTGCATCGTCATTTGTAAAGTTGTAAAATGGTTGAATATCATAACGTGGGCGAAATAATCATTGATCAAGTAGAAAAAAAAGATCTAGAAAGATAGATCAAATAATTTTTCATAAAATATTTGCAGAAGTTATCATTAAACATGACTTGCCTTATAATTTTGTTGAATATGATAAGATCAGAGCTTGGGCAAAGTATATAAATCTAGATATGGTGATAAATTCTAGAAATACTGCTGTGGCTGATGTTCAAAAATTATTGAGAGAAAAGAAAACTTAAACAAGCTATGGCTAAGATTCCTAACAGAGTGTGTTTGACTTCTGATGTATGGACAGCATACACTACTGAGGGTTATATTTGTTTAACTGCTCACTTTGTTGATAAAAATTGAAAACTAAACAGTAAAATTCTTAATTTTGCTCACATGGAACCTCCCCACACTGGAGTTGAATTGGCTTCAACTATATTTGATTGCTTGAAAAAATGAGGTATAAAGAAAAAAAATTTTCTATTACCTTAGATAATGCTTCATCTAATGACAATATGGTAGATATTTTGAAAGATCATCTTCGTTTACAAAATAGCTTATTATGTGATAGAGAGTTCTTTCACGTACGTTGCTCTGCTCACATATTGAATCTTATTGTTCAAGAAGGCTTACAGGTGGCTAGTAAATCCTTGTATAAAATCAGAGAGAGTGTCAAATATGTGAGGGGATCAGATGGGAGGATGAAAAAATTTCAACAATATGTTAAGCAAATGGGTCTTGATGTAGGAATTGGTTAAGGTTAGATATATCAATCAAATAGAATTTAACATATTTGATGCTTGATAGTGCACTCAAATATGAAAAGGCTTTTACTAATCTCCAATTGGTTGATAGAAATTTCAAATATTGTCCAACAGATGATGAATGGAGGAGAGGAGAGAAAATATATGAATTCTTGGAACCATTTTATGAGATTACTAATAAGATCTCTGGCTCATCTTATCCGACCTCCAACTTATATTTTTTGCAAGTTTGAAAAATAATGTATGTTGAATGATAATTTGTATTGTGAAGATGGGATTATCAGGAACATGACTCAAAGAATGAAAGAAAGTTTGACAAATATTGAAAGAAGTATAGTATAGTGCTTGCATTTGGAGCTATTCTTGACCCACGCATGAAGCTTGAATTTTTAGAATTTTGTTACTCAAAGATTGATCCTTCTATTGCTGAAGAGAAAAGAGATTTTGTGAAGATGAAATTGTACAAGCTCTATGAACAATATGCAAGCAAGTCCAGTGCATCATCAAGTGTAAGTGCAAGTGACTCTCAATCCAATATTTTCTTAGACCAAGTGGAGGAGCTAAAACCAAGATACAAAAATTTTTAGTGTAAGTTTTGAATATTTTTTAAAATTTATTATTTTAAAATTTAATTTCTCTTCAGCTATATGTTATTTAATATCTGATGTCTTATCTGTTTCTCTTTTTTTGTTGTAAATGTGTTTAAAATTTTTTAGGAGTTCAAGAAATATGGGAGTGCAACTAAATCTAATGATGGCAAATCTGAATTGAATCTTATTTGGAAGAACGAACATTTGATTATGACTGCTTTAGTAATTTGGATGTACTCAAGTATTGGAGGGATACTACACAATATCTTGATCTTTCAGTTATAGCACGTGATATGTTAAGCATTCCAATTACTACAGTGGCATCTGAATCTGCCTTTAGTATTGAAGGTCGTGTTTTGAACAAGTATAGAAGCTCTCTCCTTCCTGAAAATATCCAAACTCTTATTTGCATGCGAAATTGATTGCATGGCTTTGCTTCAAATAGTATTTTTTTTATGTTCTTTAGATTTATTTAATGTCTTGATTAATAATTGATTTCTATTTTCCAATGAGATTGATTGTCTAATTTTTTATTATTATGAATTTTAGATGAAGATGATAGCCTTGAGGCAAGTGTATCACAAGCAGATTCAAATGTCATACGGCTTGAGGAAGAGGCCAATGAAGATAGTGAAATATGATTTATTGTGGACATTAAATTTTAGTATTTTACATAGTTTAGTGTGATGAATTATTGAATTGGTGATGTTTGAAATTTTTAATTTCTATTTTATTAATATTTGGGTTGAATTTTTGAATTTTAAATGGTTGAATTGATGATGTTTCAACTTTTAATTGACGATATGTTAATTTTTTTATTAGATTATTAATTTTTTTTATCAGTCATTTGAGATTTAAGGCTCATGGGCTGGTTCGGCCCGGCCCACGGCCTTTAAAGGGCTGGGCTGGGCCAGCAATATTACGTCCCATTTTTTGGATGGGCCTAGCCGGTCCGGCCCATCAAATTTTAGACCCTTATGGGCCGGGCCGGCTCATTTTGACAGTACTACTAATTGGCTTAATTGATAAAATCACTGGATGTTGGTATTAGAAACCTATGTTTGCATTCTGCACTCACCCATCTCGATCAGATTTTTCACCCTTTATAGTTCTTGAAAGGAGAAGGAAAAGAAAAAAAAAAGAGAGAAAAAATAATAACAATTTGGTGAAATAGCAAATAACTAGTTTATATAATAAAATAATTTAAGTATCAAAGAATTCTTATAATGCTAATCCTACCAAAGTTGCTTCTCATGAAATGGACCAATTTTGTTGTCCTAAATAGTATTTTCTAGTTGTAAAATGCTGCAGTTTTTTAATGAAAATTATATGACAATTGTTATAAGAACAATTTTGCTATCATTACCTCGGTCTTTTATTGTTGTAATTGAAAATAGAGTTTGAAGGGAGGTCAGACCACCTTGCATCTTGATATGTTTATATTAAAACATGAAATGATTATGTGGAACATTGCACGAAATGATTTGATCATTGAGCCATTTAGCAATATTTTGTTAAGTCCTATGTTCTCATGCTAAGGAATTTCCTCCTTACTACATAAGTTTTACCTCAATAGTCAAATTCCTTTCCTTGGAATAGGTTACAACAACCCAAATCATGATCAACAACGTCACCTACATCCTATTTGAAAAAGAAGTGTAACAGATTTGGTGGCCCTCACACTATGAAGCATGTGACTTGTTTTGTTTGTCACCATGTAATGTTCCATGAATTGATATTATTGTTTTAATATGGGTTGTCGAAGCATAATTTTTTATATTACAACTATTTAATTAACAGACAAGATCAATGATCACCTAGTGTCTCTTGTGATTAATTGTCTTTACTGCATGGCGATGAGAACACCATTACACATACTCCAAAAATATCAACTTGTACCAGAACTTCAGTGCAGACAAACTCCATCTGACTCAAAAAAGCTCTATGCACCAGAAAATTTGCTCGTTGATTAGCTTCGCTCAACGTGTAAACTCGAGAAATTCTGGATCGTCATTAAGAAGGATAGTCTCCATCGATTCAAGATGTGATAGTTGTTGAGTCTCCTCCTAAGATAGTATTTTGTTCTTAATAGACCAAAGTTTGATCGCGGCCACCATGATCTCAGTCTAAGATACGGTATTGGTGACAATAGAAATGGAGACAGTCCAAATAACCAAACCTTTTTATGATAGCACTCTTTTGTCTAACATTGATTTAATGAATAAGCTTCATCCAACGAAAATCTTAGATATTGTTATGCCACATAAGATATCCAATCATACACATTTCATCCAGTCAAATGTGCAATGTTGGATTGTACCAAAAAAAAAATGTGCAATGCTGGAGTTAGAATGAATCCTCACAAACTTTTCTTACAAACAAGATTCTCCCTCCAAAATTTTTGCCAATATGGGTGCTTCCCACTTACACACATCGCCATGGCCCCTGACCACAACCACTTTAAACATCAAACCTATTTTTATTGACTAAATAGTGCAACGAAGACATTAGCCTCAATGGGCAACTTGTCTTGGTGCAATGGTACGACGGCCACTTCATCGACTCAAGAGGCCATGGTGCAGCACTAAAAATCGAATCCTTTTGGGTTATCACATCAGGTTGTTAGTAATGGTGGCCCGGACTGCATTCTTAATGTGTAGAAAATGACCTTCCTTCCATCGCCGTTCGGAAACTGGAACGTAGAGCATTCTGGCTAGAACCGTACCCTAATTTGGTAATCGCCATGGGCCCCAACTTAATTCGAAAACGTGTCATCCAGGGATTTGCCAATGACCTGTCTTTTTAGCAACTGAAGTGGTGGTGGAATCGCTTGCTCCCTTTATGCTATCGGACGTGGTACACCATGTGAATCAGCTTCTTGCCTGCATTACAGGGCATCCTTCCATTGTTATCTGTCATGTTCATGACAGCCTTGACCCTCCATGGTTGACACTGATATTCCACTAAAGGAACGCATGGGGCTCCATTGATTACCCAAAAAAAAAAAAGGGGACGTATAGGGAGTTATATATATTTGTTATTTACAGTCTTCTCTTTTCAATATAGCTTGGACTTCGTTTGTTTACAAAAAAAAAAAAAAGAAGGGGGAGGGGGATGGCAATGAGATGGATATCGTACGGATATGCCATTACTTCCACCCATTCCATTCTACAGAACCATATACGGGTCCTAAAGATGCCGTCAGGGCATCCCGATGTCATATGTATACTTTAAATCTGGAACATGCCTTGGTCCTCACCCCATCCTCCGTAGAGATGGAGGACTGAGCGGATAAATTGTAAAATAACTTTTTAATATTAATCAAATAAATTTAAAAATATACGACATCAATTCTTAATATCTTACATAATATTAAACAACTAAGGTTCGAAAATAAGAATAAATGTTCAACAATAATTAAAATAATAATAAAATATGATTTTTTTAGGAAAACAGAAATACCTTAAACTAAAAGTAAATCATTAAAAAACCTATTTTAGTGAATATATTTAGTTGGGCTTGGGACCAATATGCCATTAGCTTCCCCCCTCGTTGGCACTCAAGGGATGGTGTAAATTGCCATCCAGAGAATAAAAAATATTTGAAATTGCTTGTAAACCGTACATAAAAGGTTTATCAGATTTATAATTACTAACTTTGTAGCTTTACAATCAACTAACCATATTTAATATCAAATTTATGAGTTGCACCAATCTTTCCTTGTGTGCAAATTATATTATATTATATTTTCATTTCTCTAGATTTATCATTAAAAGCTAGCTAGCATATCAATGGATTGCCTTGGATCAAATAGCCCTTGTTTCTGGCTATCAAGATAATAAATTAAGTCCCATGCTTGTGTATCAGTTCTTGAACTAAAATGGTAAAAAAAATAGCGATCCACATCCCCTCCAAGTATTACTTCCATGAAGATATACAAAGCATAAGAGCATATAAGGAATGAGATTTTGTTAGTTATCATGAGGTTTCTAAATAAAAAAATTCCCTTTAAGGGCTACCTAGCCTTGCAGTCGCATAATAAAAAGCTCTTGCATGAGCAATGTGGTGTAAGATCTGAGAACTCTTTTTTTTAAAAAAAAATCTATTCAAAAAAATTTATTATGTAAAATAAAAATGAGAAAATGAAGAGTATAACAACAATGAGCTTATAAATTATGCTTTGTTTTGCTAATTTATTTTCTGAGAACTCAATTTCGTTCTCCCTCATCCTTTTAGTTAACATATCTTGCATAAATAACTGGCTTGGCAACCAATAACTATTAAAAAGACATGCTTCGAGGTTGCTCACCCAGGTAGCAATCAGTAAACACAATATTAACTACATTGCCATTAATAACTAAAAAATACTACACCAAGAAGGGTCTCGCCACTTCTTAAGAAGGGTCTCGCCACGTGGGGTACCTGATGAGTGAGTATAGCTATTCCTTCCGATCAAAGTCCCCTGTTCAGGACTTCCTGAATCTGTAGGGGCGGAGCGCTGGGATGGAAGTGCTAAGATCGGTTGGCATTTGGACAGCCTCCATTATACAGTAGATTTAATTTTTCAGAAATAATCTAGTGTTTGAGATTAGGAGATGTCCGACAAGATTTATTTGAAAAAACTTTGGCCTCAGCTGCTGAGATGGTTGATGCGGATTTGAGATCTCAAAAATCTGAGACTTCTACTCCGCTCTTGTAGCGATCTGTTGGATGCTTATTATTTGAGAACTTCTTTCTCTAAGATTCCTCAAGGTCAACTTCGACGACAGTGTCAGAAGGAACGGAGGAGTTAGCTTTGTAATTGCAACTCCGCCTCAGACTTGTGGCGGCCAAGGGCAGCCAACTCTGACACCCATCTGTTCTTTCTATGGAGCTTCATACTGCTTGGTTGGGATCACCTATGCTCACTGGTCCCTTTATGCGGAGTACCTATTCATCAAGGATGACTCGACCACGATCGTGACTTGGCTCCAAAGATATATATGAGGGGACGTCAATCATCTCCTCATGCGGGATATTGCAACTCAAGTATCTGATCGTATTGATCTCATCACCAGTACTGTCAAAATGGACTAGCCCGGCCCAGCCTACAAGAGCCTAAAATTTGATGAACTGGGCCTAGAATGAAATACAATATAGCTGGCCGAGCCTAGTCCTTTAAGGACCGTGGGCCGAGCCAGGCCAGCCCATGGGCCTTGAAACTCAAATGACTAAAGAGTAAAAGTAAAAAAAGAGAGACAAAGAGCCCAAGAGGGAGAGAGGCTCGAGCGGTCCAACCTGAAGAGTGGAGAGAGATTGAGAGAGCTTGAGAAGAGGTCGGAGGCAGCACGGATCTGACTCGAAGAGTGGAGAGACCGAGAGAGTCCGAGGAGGAGCCGCGGTCGGATTTGACTCGGAGGTGGCGGCGCCTCGAGCGGTCGAGCTTGGAGAGTGGAAAGAGATCGAGAGAGCTCGAGGAGGAGAAGTAGCCGCGGCTGGATTTGACTCAGAGATGGTGGCGCTGGTGACGAGGAGGAGGAGGAGGAGGGGGTTCGCCTAGAGGTTGGATGGAGGGGCATCCGTCGACGGAAAGGAGGAGGAGGCCGGCGTATCTTGATTCGTGATTGGACTCGAAGGTCGGAGACGACAGCACTGACGATGAGGAGGAGGAGGGGGATCTGTAGAGCTGGAAAGTGAAAGGGAGAGGAACCGATGGAGGCGGTCGTCCTACTGGTCTACGGTAGCAGCCGATGATGTGGAGCAGCGAGGCCCAAGAGTTAGGAATTAAAAATAATATGATTTTTTTTTAAATTTTATGTCTCATCCGGATTAGTCCGATACAACCATATTAGTCCTTGGGCTGATGTGGGATGGATCAAATAGATTCGATTGTTATTTGGACTATTTATATGACGGCTCAGTCCATCTCATTTACAAAATTGGGCCGATCAATCTCACGGGTCAAGCTAGTCCTACTCATTATAAAGCATATTTTTTAAAAGATAAATACGATGGTTGATTGGATAATTAAGATATTTTTTGAATCGACATTTGAGATACCTTTAATTCATTTAAAAATATTTATTTTTTAATTATTTAAATTTATTCGCATAAAAAGGATTTGAATGATTGTTTATTGAAAAAATAAATAAAATATAAAATATATACCTTTCGCAGCAGATAGAAACGATAATCATGCATCCTGTAAGCCTGAGTGCTGCATGAAGCTTGCGTCCTTTGTGAAATCATTGCGTAGCTCGGAAAATCCAAACACTCAAATAGGAAGGGTAGGTGCTGTAGTGGAGGCCAACTAGAAAAGGATGACGTGCTTGTGATGTGACCACATCATTGGGAAATTGCAATTTGGTTTCTCGCTGTGTTTCACACGATGCATCGTAGTGCTGAGTGGAATGGTTGCTCTAATTCTTTTATCTAACCTGCCCCTTCGCTTGTTTCTTTCTTACCTAACACTTTTCCCATTCATTTGGATAAGACAGAGCTGACACCTAAGACAAGCAATTTTGGCTTGGAGGAATAGTACTCTTAAATAAAAATAAAAATGAGCAACTCATATTCCATTCATTTGATGGAAGGGGATCTCGTTCTTATTTTAATTCAAAAAAAAAATATTTTAATCTTTCAAAATTTAATCTTTAATTTTTTTAATATTTAAATTTATTTTGATTCTGATTATATTTACGAATCAAATACGTTAGAAAGTATAATCATCTAAATCTTATTTTAATTTATTTTGATTTTAATTTTAGATGCGGACCAAAAGTGTCCTAAATTTATTTCTCTATATCCAGCTGGCCATTTTTTTCCTAAAACAACGTTTCCCAGGTGGCAGCAGCCGGACAACTCGCTTATGGTGAACTTGCTTGACATGTCTTTGTGTTGGTGGTGGGCTATGGAAATAAGCATGCACCACAAATAGAATAAAAAGGCGGGCAAAAGATATAGAGGGGTGAAGCCTACAGAATCCTGGTCCTCTAACATTCATTAATTGCCTGTGTTTCCACTTAAGATGACTCCCGCGGAACAATGGCCGGTGAGGACTGAGTTGCGGTAACGAACCAAGGAACCAAGAAAGTTTGACTTGTCTTGGATCAGGAAGAAACCAACCGCACAAGGGTGAAAATCCAGTGGATTTTGGATCATGAATTATACAGACTATTTAAGCATTTATGACAAATTTGAAACTACTACTGGAAGAAGCATTTCAGCCAGGATTGAAGTTAGTCCAGTAATTGGGCTAGTACTCTCATCCCATAAATTAAAAGCAAACCTAAAAATCTATTATGGATATAAAGGTTTAGCCACTGAGTAGGAACTTTCAGTCTTCCAGCCATCACTCCTGAATGAAATGTCAGCTTTGCTGCACAAGATAAGCAATCTCATTTGAGATTTTGCAATACTCCTGTAAATTCCTAACCATTTGAGATACGTCTGGTTCTACCAGTGTAATGTTTCACCCTTTAGTTTTTCCATTGGACTTTTAGTATCTTCTGCTAAAATTCACTTCCGCCAAACTCAAAAACATAGCCATGAATTTTAGTTCCAAGAATTTCCAAGTTGATTGGATCGATGAGCATAATAGAAATTATGGAATTGTTCAATTGTATCTAATTAATCATTAACACATGTGACACGACTACATATATTCATCATCAGATGATCCCAACAATCACATTACAAACAATGCAATTATGTAAGACTTCATCTTCGAGCACAAACTACCGGCTCAATTGTTGACCAACACTCCATTTATCTTCAATACTGAATCCATTATTGACTTTAAGGGTGGAAGCAACAAGTAACCAATGTATCAGATGTGACCTCCAAACCTTTCCTAGATTTCTAGAAATTTTCTGGAATTCTTTTTTTCTTCTGTTATTGGTGCCTAACATACAAAAATGTTCAAGTAGTGAAGGTTTAAATAAAAAGCCCATTTCTTCAGGACTTTCTCAAAAAGTCTGTTTAGAGAACAGAAGGAAGCAAACCATGTAGAAACTTTTATCTGGAATGGGAACCTATTTCTCCCAGATTTTCTTAAAGGGTCCTTCTAGAAAATTAAATGGGAGGCAAACAGATCGAACCTTTTATCTGGGATGGAAACCACAATTTAATCCCAGAGAATGTTGCAACTCTTAAACACACACAAGGAGGGGCTAAAGTCTCCATCATCCTACCCTTATTTCTCTGCACCAGTTGAGAGCATCTCTACATCCCTAGGGGCTAATCCCCACCTTTCTACCTTTACTCCCACCCACCCCTTGAGAGTAACTCCAACTAGAATTAAACCCTCGACCTCTTGACCAAGTGGCGAGAGGCGGTGCCATCTAACTAATTTGGTGCTGCAACTATTAAACTCTCAAAACTCTAGAAGAAGTACCATAGTTCTTGTGGGACATTGTCAATGAGCATGATAGTTACCACAGATCTGGTCGGGGTAATACTTTATCCTTCAATTCAATAGTTAACAATCATCAATCAATGACACTTTAGAACTTACTAGAAGTACCTAAAGTAAACCACCCACCACCACCCCCCCCCCCCAGCTCCTCCCTCTTTCAAAACCACAAGAAGTACATCTTCTAACAGCAAATCACACCAACAAAATTGGATAAGCATTTCAATGAAATATATTAGTCAACTTGGAATCCCAAGGTTTTACCTACATATGTGTAACTATTAACTTCCCACAAGAAATTATAGACATAGCCGTAATGGAATGGTCTCAAGCAAAGGGAAAACAACTTTAGTTTAGTCCATTTAATAATTTAATTCAAATTAGCATATAACTGCCTATCAGGTAGTCCCAGAAATCATATGTTTCCATAGAATTCTCCCACATCACAGACTAAGAAGACTGTTTAATTAGCAAAGCCCTTCACATAACCGTTGCAGCTCCAAAAATACCCTATTTTCAGCGCAAAACATTATCTCAACTCAAAGTTGGATAATTGAATCCAACAGTGAATCTTTCTTTAAATAGTTGGACACAACATAGTAGATAGTTCTCTATAGTCATCATACATCACAGAATGATGGAAATGTATGCTAACCATTATCTCCCACCTCTCTATTTGGCATGGCCCCCAAGCACCATCAACACTGACAGTGAACAATCTCATTTGAATTAATCTAATACTATCACATATCTACTTTAAACTCACCTTTCTTAGTGAATTAGAGCTTTGTGTTTACATCAAGTCAGAATTGACAACCTAGTTGCAGAAACTGACTATTTTGCTCCAAAACAAGAAAAAATTTTGCTATCACACAGTGTGAGGAATCAAAGTAATTGATCAGAACAACTCCCACCAAACATTTTAAGATAATTGTTGGTTCAGTGACCAAAGCAATCAGCAGTCATCACTCCAGTTTGCAAATGTTCCATTGCCATGAAATTGCTAGACACTGCATTTAAGTTTGCCACATTCATCAAGCTTCCACGCATACATATAGTTCCCATAGCCACAGCAGTTAAATATTAAAGAAGCAACACCCAGCATATAGTATCCAGATATTTATGCTCAGACTTTTAAAAGTACTTTCTTTTTAAGAATTTGTGCAATCAAATTCGAAGCAACAATAAGATATGGGATATGCTGATCCTCCATAAACTTGTAATCTACATCAATGAACAGTTGTAACCTTGCAAATGATTATCAATACTGCATTACAGCCTTCCTGCATTCATTCACTAACACTGCAGACCAGAAAGTTATCACCCCCGTGGTGCTCTACAGTTAACTGAGAGATCAACCTATAAGACACTAAAGATGTCTTGCTTTCCTAGTTAGCCTTTACTTCTGACATGCTCGAGTTAGGACCACTTACATATATCGGCGTGAAAAAATATTATTCCCAGATTTTCCTATCCAATTTATCCTTCAACAATTTGGTGAACCATGCATCAATCAAAGTAGCTAATTGATCTTCTAAATGACTAGATAAAATGCTTTCCTGTTCTACAAAGTCACTGATCACAAAGCTATCTATCATTTCTCCAATAATATTATTCTAAATCTATGTCAAATTTGCATATGATAAAAAATATCTGCGAAAACTCAGATGCTGCACACTAAGGAAGAAGCATGTCTGTAGAAATAATGATTCTTGAACAGGGAATGAGTATTGGCTGCCCTGGGCTACTATGCTAAAGCAGCCATCCACACCTCTATTTTATTTCTTTCCATTTGTTATTAGATGGGTTTAAGTTTCTATGACTATAATGTATAAAGATGGTATTTGGAGGTTCTTAGTTTCAAAACCATGAATTTATCCTTCTCTGGTTTAAAATTCTTTGAATTTTGAAAATTGCAAAATTTTGAGAGTTTTTTGTTTGATAAAACAAAATGCGCAAAAATGGAAAAATATGAAATGACAAGATAAACAAAAAATTTGAAATTCTTTTTTTCAAAGTGTAAATATTCACTTCCATTTTCCATGAATTTAATTTTATTCCATAAATAATTACCTGATGTTGATTATGATTTGAAAAATAACATAAACTCATGAATACGACTACATGTTCAATCATCCCAAAAATAAGCATCAGTAGCATATACGGTGAAATTTACACACTTTAGTACAATGTAACATCAAAATATGAGCCGTGGTGCAATGGTAAGGTTGCTTCAGGTAACCTAAAAGTTATGAGTTTGAAACATAGAAACAATCTATCCGCATATGGAGGTGAGGCTACGTATAATCAACACTCTCCAAACCTGGCAATGATAGGAGCCTCATGTACTGGGTCGCTCTTTCTTTTTTCAGCACAATGACTAATTTACCAACACATGTAAATGTTTAATCTAGGAAACAACAACCCATTAAGGGCCTGTTCTTTGGTGGGTAAATACCATAAAAATGTTGGTCAACTTTTCTATTCAACAACTTACTTATGTTTTCATATTTTTCAAGATGGATAAATTATTTTCCGTGGGTAGTATTTACCCATGGAATGGAGAAAATTTTATCCATCTAGAGGGTGGCTAAATCATTTTTCATCAGTCAGTAAAGTAGATATTTAATTTATTCTAAGATGTCCCATCCTTAATGCCTCTATCATTCAATGCCCAATAACTCAGTTTTCTACTTTCTCCAACCTAAAAAGCATAAAGGATATTACGAAAATATGGATAAATTTTAGCAACTTACCCAAGAAAGTAGTAATACAAAAGAGCATGGGTAATGAATTTTGAAGCCACTTTCCCATGCATAAAGAATATGGATAAATTATTTTGTCTAAATATTGCCTGAAAATATTTATCTAGAAAATATTAATTCCCAGGTAAACTTTTTACCCACAAAAGAATAGACTCTAAGAGACAAGCAAAGCATAATTATTTGCGCTACAAGGTATTCATGATTAATCAAAAACTGAATTAACAAAACCAAAAACTCTCAAACAAAGGTCTGTTTTCATGAACTAGAAGTAAACCCAAAGTAAAATAAATAGACAAAAGATCAAGCCCAGATGTTTACCAGATTAGGTATTCTTTAGTCCATTCACCCTGGAATCCCTCTTAGACATCTCTTCCAAAGTTAAAGCACGTTTTGAATCATCAGCCATAACTTATCACCCAATAAATAGAATGTCACATTCCAACAAGACGTCCTCCTTTCAATGCCATCACTCACCATATGAACAATAAATTATATTAACCACCCAGCCCTTCAATATCATAGTTGATATGTCTATCTGTATATTAGAACCTACTTCTTCATAAGAAGGCAATTTAAAGGACAAGATGCACGGGGTAAATCTTAGTTTCGTAAGTGCTACAGCTTAGATAAGAATTATCTAGCTGTATTAGGACAATGGCTCATTTTAGGAATAATTAAACATCCCATCAAGGAAATTTAACAGCTTGTATGTGCAACAGAAAAAATCTTGCAATATTCATGATATTTGAATCTTTAGCAATGAGAGGATTCATTAATAAATTGTGAGGTCATTAAATGATAACAGGCTTCATAATTAGGAGTTAATAAATTACAGTGCACCACAATCCAAATTTGCAGCCAAAACTGGAACAATTATTTGCTATAACCTAGAAGAATTGTTCCAACTGCAATTGCAGAGCCTATTGAATTTATGACAATAATCATCATATCAAATAATGGCCGAAGCTGCTAATGTGTGGATGAAGATTAAAGTCCTACTTTCTAAGTGAAATCTAGAGTATTGGGAGTATTGGGAGCTCTATCTAGCTTCTCAATCAGTAAAGACCTTCTTGTTGGGTTCAAAAACATACTTGATAAGAGAATCCTTGATGGATAACAACTCTGGAAACGCACTCTTCAATTTTGAAGCATCCATCTCGCAGTTGCTTCGAGGTGCGGCTAGGACTTTGGCTTGTTCTTCCAGAGTAAAATTAACCCATGTAAAGCTCGGATCAATATACTTTTTGTACATCTCCAATATCTCATTATGGCTTGCAACACCAGGATTAGTGAAGTTCCATATGCCCCTGTAATTTCTTTTGGCCATCTCAATTGACAAGGGCAGAAGCTCATCTAAGACTGACATGCTATTTGGAATGTTCACCACTTTGTTGTAACGAGTTATCTTTGTAATCAAGTTGCAAGGATTGCTAAGGTCGGAAGATATTGGCATTCTGATTCTAAGAGTGCAGACATTTTCAAATTCTTTCAAAAGCTCTTCAACCTGCATTGTGCAACAAGATAAAGTTCATATTAGCTTTTAAGTTCAAATTTCATGATGGAAAGGTTAAAAGACATGTTTCAGAAGACAAGAAGTTACCATTGCCTTAGTCTTGGAGTAAAAGAGATGGTAAAGTTCGGTTTGTCTTCATCCTTGAATCCAATACCTGACCCTTCAGGGTGACCAGCATCATAGTCGAGCATACACCACTAGCATAATTCACCATTAACAACCCATGCTCCCTGCAAACATCTGCTAGAGTCAAAGTGCCTGCAACATTGGTGCGAATCGTCTCTGTCTTATGAGATTCGCACCAGTCGATACTTGGTCTGCCAGTCACACCAGCAGCATTGAGAACATGAGTTGGCTTCACATTCTGAATATCCAATATGAGCTGAGAGCGCTCTTCCAGGCGTCCTCTTCCATACTCAAATGGTATCCCTTGCTTCTCACAAATCTTACCCAGAAGACCTCCAATCCATCCAGTCCTACCATATATCAAGAACTTCAAAGACGGCTTCTGAGGAGAGCCGCTAATGCCCTCTGAAACAGGAACCACCTTCTTGCTCTGGTTATTGGCGAACAAAGAATCCTTGCCCTTCACCTCTTCAGACCCATTAATATGCCTTTCAGTCCCAGGCATCATCAGCATCCTTGGATGAGGCAGCAGAGCTCCAGACACATCTCCCCACCAATCAGGGTTGCTTGTGTACCACTCTATTGTCTTTTCAGTCCTTCTTCCCAATCGGTCCGCTCCGACCACCCCAAGCTCTTCAGTTTCTGATCATCCAAAAGTATCTCTGGTCATTGAAGGGCCTGTCTTTTACAAATTTAATGACTTTATCTGGGTCCAATGAGAAAAGCTTGCAGATATCCTTTGCGACATCAATCACACTTCTTCTTTCTTAGTCCCAACATTGTACACATGCCCAACCTCTCCCCTATGAAGAACAACTTCAAAAGCCTCAGCAACATCCTCACAATAGAGATAACTTCTAACATTAGAACCATCACCATGAATTGGAAGTGGCAGCCCTCTCATAGCCAAAAGGATAAATTTTGGAATGAGCTTTTCTGGAAATTGATTTGGCCCATAGACATTGTTTCCCCGGGTAGTTATCACTGGTAGACCATACGACCTTCCATAAGCCATAACAAGCATCTCAGCCCCAGCTTTTGTTGCTGAGTATGGGTTTGTTGGGAGGAGCTGAGATGCCTCATGATTTCCGACCACAGCATCCTCATCAGTCTCTCCATAGACTTCGTCGGTACTAACATGGATAAACCTCTTGATCTGACCAGTGACCTTGCAAGCTTCAAGGAGGACATGGGTGCCATATATATTATTCTTGGTGAACTCAAATGAGTTGCCAAAGGAATTATCGACATGGGTCTGTGCTGCAAAGTGCATGATGGTATCAATGGACTCAGTGATGAGGAGGTAGTTGACGACGTCAGCACTGGCAATGTCAGCGTTGACAAACTTGAAATTGGGAGAGGAGTGGGATGGATTAAGGTTTTCAGGTTTGAGCAATAGTCCAGCTTGTCAAGAACCACGATCTTGTACTCAGGGTAGTTTCGGATGAGGCGGTTGGCAACATGCGATGCAATGAAGCCAGCTGCTCCAGTGATGAGGATGTTCTTGGGCTTATATGCTGCCATCTGTCCTCTTTCCTTCTTCCTGTATCAATACTGCAAAACAACGAAAAAGCAAAGTCTAAATTGTTGTTTGCAAGTGGACCCGCAATATCAAGGGGCACTCCTACGTTTGCAGCAAAAAAGGACGACAAAATAGCAGGGAAAATCTTTGATACCAAGGCATTATATATTAACTAAATCTCTAAGAACAAGAAGCCAGAAAACCCAGGGGTCCACCTACCCCAACACATTCCTTCCCCATCCCCACCAAAAGAAGGGCATATCGTTAAAGACTTGAGTCCAAATCAACTCAAAATTGGTCTTTTATTAATTGTCCAAGTAAAGAAGGGCATTTCGCTTCGTCCCTTTCCCATCAAATAAATAAATAAATTATTATGCGTCTGAAACATTGAAAGAACAATGATCACCCACCCACAGATTAGATTCAACAACCACAAATACCTAATCTAGGATGAAATCCCGGAACATAGCATGTAAGCATGAATGCAATCCGGAAACAACATTGCAACGCAACAGTCAAACGTCCACGCTTGAAAATAGTACATAAGTTGAAGGAAATGTTGTTATATCCGATTCCTTCATTCCTTCTTGGGCACAAACATTTCATTTCTCTCATCTGCATCAATCAGATGTGACCAAATTCAACCCAAATATCATATCCTCTCATACACATTGAGATCTTCCGAAGAAAAGAAAGCATAAAACAGCACCAAAAAAACAATGTAAAAATCGAGGGACAGTACAAAACCTTTCCTTCCACCGAAATTCAAGAATCAGGTTAAAGATACAGTTTTCAACCGAATTTTCGGCGACCAAAAACGCAAAGATTGGAAAAAAGTAGCAGAATCAAGGCTACATCATATCTAATTTGATAACCTATTTGCTAAATAACGTCAGAAAAAACCTAAAATTGAACATAAATCCGAGAGAAAGGAGGAATTACGGGCGCGAGAAGAGATCGGTGGAGAATGCTGCCAGGATTTCTCCCCGGTCGGGGTGGGTAGATGATTTGGAGTTCGAGCGAGAGGGTAGAGTTGGGAAATCGAGAGAATGCGCGGTCGATCCTTTCCCTCTCTCTCTTTCTTGAGCGGTTTAGCGAGGAGTCGGAGACGGGAGAGAGGGATTTAAATAGCCGCCTCAAGGACGACGCGGAGCCGTATATTTCAAGCGAAACACGCGTGTGTACGGCCGCGCGGGATGCTCCCACCGGTCTTTTATCTCCTCGGTCCTTCTTGATTTAGTTTTTAGCTACTCTTAAACATCTCATTTATTATTTAATTTTTACGAAAATAAATTCACGTATCATCCTTTCTTGCTCAGCTCAATTTTAAAATAATTTTATTATTTGAAAAAGCATCCAAGATATCTTCTGATGATGCAAGATAGTCTTTATTGTTCAAACGAAAGTAGAATAAAAGACGGTAATTTAATTATTACTGTTTATAATTTGTAATGTTTTAATATGTTATTTAATTAAGTAAATTTAAGATTTTTTAAATAAGATTAAGTAAAAGAAGGCCACTTGGTCAAAACTTCTTTCCTTAATTAGTCTTACGTAGGAATACCTTCTATTTTGGTGGCCAACTTATGGGGTCCAAGGTTCATGGCTGTAATAATAACTGCGGCCAAGCGGGTTTTGTTCCGGGACCCATATAAATTTGACAGTGTGCGGTTCTTTATTGGTTAATTATCGTGGATGCTGTTCGGAGCATACAAGGGATTCTGGTACACCGTGGGTTTATTCAAGGAGGATATGATATGGACGCACGCGCCGGTGGCAGGATGTCGCGTTCATCCTGGGAGGAGGCACGTGGACAAAGTCACCTCGGACTACTTTTTCTTTCCTGGAGTTGGAATCCAAAAAGCACGATAATTTTTATCTAATTGTAGCTGAAAATTTTAAATAAGCTGACATCGGATAAACTGGGCAATGCCAAAAGGACGGACAAAAAAAAGACTTCTTTCTGAGTGGAGGGACATGGTGAAGAATCTTCCCCAGAACACGCTTGCATTCCTATTGGCGTTGGAATTTAGAAAGCACATTAATTTGCGATCTAATTGTAACCAAGAAAGATAAAACAAGCAAACATGGGAAAAACTTAGTAATGTCAAAAGATAAGTAGCCAGAAATAACTGAGGATCCTGTCAAATTATAGAATATTTTGATAATTTATAAAAATTATTTATCTAAAAAATGATTGTAAAAAAATAATTTTACTATATTTAATTGATAAAAAATTTATTCTGAAAATTATACTGAAAAAACATTACTACGTTTAGTTGGAGATAATTTTATAGAAATATGATAGAATTTATAAATATATTTTTTAGCATAAAATATTTTTTAATACTCAGATAGCATTGTCATTTTTAATTAATTTTTATATAATGACTATAATCACATAATCTTTTGTATAATATCATTTTCATCTTAATTTTTTTCTAAAAACTCTTTATTAAATAAATTTGAAAGATATCAAAATAATGCAATAATTACATATATAATTTTATTGAAGAGATTTTTTTAAGTATGAATTACCACTATTTGAAAATTTACCAAATTTACCAATCTTATAAAAATATAATAAAATTTATAAATATATTTTTTAATATAAAATATTTTTTAATATTAGGATAGCATTGTCATCTCCAATTATAGAAATATGATAGAATTTATAAATATATTTTTTAGCATAAAATATTTTTTAATACTCAGATAGCATTGTCATTTTTAATTAATTTTATATAATGACTATAATCACATAATCTTTTGTATAATATCATTTTCATCTTAATTTTTTTCTAAAAACTCTTTATTAAATAAATTTGGAAAGATATCAAAATAAATGCAATAATTACATATATAATTTTATTGAAGAGATTTTTTTTAAGTATGAATTACCACTATTTAAAATTTACCAAATTTACCAATCTTATAGAATATAATAAATTATAATATATTTTTAATATAAATATTTTTTAATATTAGGATAGCATTGTCATCTCCAATTAGTTTTATGTAATGACTATAATCACATAATTTTTTGCATAATGTCATCTCTATCTTAATTTTTTTATAAAAATTTTTTATTAAATAAATTTAGAAAGATATCAGAATAAATTCAATAATTACATATACAGTTTATTAAAAAATTTTTTTTAAGTATAGATTACTACCATTTGAAAATTTACCAAATACTAATCTTCTATGAAATTTATTTTACTTTCTCTCTTTGGAGGTTAATATAGTACAAGATAATTTTTTTATTATCTTTTTTTTTTTTCATATCAAATATGGTAATCTGATATATGATTCATTTTTCATGCCAAATTATCTCCAGCCAAATAGACCTTGAGAGGAGGCAGGTGGAGAAAAATCTTCCCCAGACTATGTTTGCTTTACTAATGGCGTTGAGATTTAGGAAGCATATTAATTTGTGAGTTAATTATATCTAGGAAAGATAGAATAAGCCAACACTCGATGAACTGGCAAGGTCAAAAAAGATAGGATAAGCATATTAATGCCACTACTAGATCGGTACTATGTTTGACTTTGGGCTTGATCAAGTCTTTGTTTGGGCCCAGGCATGGGCCAAGCCCTTGAGATGCCAAATTTATATTTAAGCCTAGACCAAGACATCTATGAGCCCCAAAATTAAACCCAGACCCGACTAACTAAACTCAAGCTTGACCCATAGCCCAACATGAGTATGCTAGGCCTGAACGGGCCTTAGGCCTCTCTAAGCTTACTTCGAGCCCTAATTGTAGGTTCCATTTTCATTCCAATTCCTATTTCTTATGAAAAAAAGGATAACCCACAAATCCCTGGAGGCGATGCTATAGTTTAGCTAAGAACTAACACAACATCACGCAATAAGAATTTAATGCCCCACATGCCTTACTTGAATTGCACTTATCACAACCATAATTTAAATAACAAAATTATGATCATTATTATAGCCGTTATAATAGTCTTGGGCCTCTTGGCTATCTTTTGCTATATTATTCAGATAAAATAACATTTAAAGATATAATTGAATAAGTTTGTGGGGAAAGGTTAGATACAAATATACCATCGAATATCTCAAAACTCTTTAATTTACAATAAAAAAAATATTACAAAAAAGATTGAATGACATCCAAAAGTTACATATGCTATTAACATGAGTGTACCTCCTAATAATCGAATGGGCACTACATCCATTAGGTTACATAAACAATGTAATATTTGTAAAATTACATTCATCCATAGTTCTTTTACATGCAACCATACATTCAAAAATAGCGTCCAACTAATCATGAGTCAATATATCCTCATCCTGAAACATGCAAAAGGGGACCATGCATCCAATTTACTATGTATAAAAGTGGAAATCTCTCTCCACCGTAGAAACATATAGTCATGAACTGGATCTTATCATGATGTTGATCACTCTTCCTTCAAGAACTGAAGCTTTTTTAATGCTCAATCCTATCTGCGTGGTACTCTACATATATTCTATACTATAAACATATTATTAAATCATTTTGTTTAAGGAAAGAAATAAGAGAAATATATTCATATTTTCCGAGTGAGATGAGATTTCATCCATCGATAATTCATTTCATTCAATCTTCGCCGTCACTATTTATTTTGCATGTATCACACGTGTCAGCTATCGGTACATCCAGCTCACCTGAGATCAGGGACCACACAAGTACACAACCACCGCGGCAGCTGCCCATAATATACACGTACACCAGGCCCAGTTGTGCTGCTTTAACGAAAGCCAACACGATCGAGAGAGAGCCCAGCTTCTCCGCCAGGCAGCGCTTCGCTCTGCGAGTAATCGACTTTTTTGCTCATCTAATTTATTTATGTATTCCATGCTATTGTTGAGCTCCATTCGAAATCCATCGTTCTTTTAATCCCAATTTGAATTCCAAACTCCCAAGTCTCCTCCATTTGTAATTAGAACTAAGAAAGTTGGTTCTTATCATAGCCCTAATCTCATTACGGATGCGTGTATCTATAAATAAAATAATTTACAGAGATCCCATTACTTAGTAAACTGATGTCTACTTTATGATATTTTGTTGCATCTATATATGGGAGGTTTTATTTGAGAGTGCTATGTACGAAGTTTTATTTATTTGCCATGCTTGAATTATGTTTTGATTGCCCTACTCTAAAAGGTTCTGAATCTCCTTTCATCACTACTCTTTTAGTTGAGTTTACTGTTTTTTGTTCCTTGAGAGAGAGATATAGAATCAAATGCAGAGCTGTTACTATGAAGAGACCTTTGATTTTGGATCATTTCACAATTTCTTTCAGCAATGTGGAGGCGCAGTCATAAACCAACCAAACCATTCCAAAGATGTCCGGGAAGTGCTCTTGCATTACTAGCTTTGTTCCTCGTTGCTTCTACGCTACTTCTTTATGGAATCAAAGGAAACGCAGTTCCCAATTTGATCCTCCGAAGCTAAAACGGAACAAATTCCGAACCGTTGCCCAATTCCGGCCTATTGTGGAGTTTTCAAATGGGACTGACTTGATATGGCAAATACCGGAGTCACCCAAGGCAGTGTTGTTCATAGCTCATGGCTGCAATGGCAGGGCTGCCAACTTTTGGGATAGATCCCCTGGCTGCCCATATTGTGTTGGTTTCCCAGAGGAGAGGCTGATAGTCCTTCATGCTCTGGATCGGAGATTCGCGGTTCTCACCGTTTCCAGTTCCGGGAAATGTTGGTCGTTTGGGAAGGAGAAACATGTCGTCCAATGGATATCCAAATGGTGGATTGAGAAAAATAAGCTGGATAAGCTTCCGATCATGGCACTAGGGGCTTCATCCGGCGGGTACTTTGTTTCTGCCCTTGCTGCTGAGATGAGGTACAGTAGCATCGTGCTTATGATTGCGGAAGGGTGTTTGAAACTATGGGTGTACCAGAGGGTTATCCCCCCACACTCTTTGTGCACATGCCCAAAGACCAGCGCAGAATGAAATTGATAGAAAGGAACATGGGAGCACTAAGGCAGAAGCGTGTTCATGTCAAGGAAGTCAGGTGCTTGGAATTCCCATTGTCTCCAAATTTCTTGTCGGATAGGATACCAGGGCTGAACCAGACCATGGCTGTCAAGCTAATTCAGATGTTCTCGAAGAAGGGGTTCATTGATGAGAATGGGTATATGAGAAAAGATGGGCGAGCGACTCGTTGGAAGCAAGCTCTGAGAGAAAGGGGATTTCCATTGGAGAAGTATGAATTGCTTAATCATATCCAAGAGGAGTTAAATCTTGCATATGGATACCATGAGATGACCAGTTTGCAGACGGATGATATTTTGATTGGTTTGAATCTTATATGAATTAGTGGAAAGCTTGTATCTTAAGCTCCATCAATACTATTTACTGTTTCATTTCACCTTCACTTACATACTATAGTTATTCGTACATATATTTCCTATAATCTCCAGCTTCCTGAAAGTTTCTAGAGTATCTGTGTGGTTGTAGGAACTCACCAACATCTTGATTGATGGAGTGGAAAAGAAATCTGGGGGTCTCTTTGATAAATGGTTATATCATTTGCTGAGAAATTTGCTTGTCATGTTAGAAGAGAGGAGACCTACATGAACACAGGGAACTTTGATTAGTGTGCTGCAGTGTGGATCTTCCTGACGTTTTAACTTTGTAGGCTGGCATACTTCTTTTGTAGGTTGGCATGTCTGCACTTACATCAGTATCACCCTGTTTCGAGGATCATTCTGAGCAAACTTACTTTTGTTATCTAGGTTTGGGAACCTTCATCAAGGAACTTCCTTCCTGGCCTTCTGTTCCTTCCTAATTGACCCTAATATCTACCAAGAAAAAACCTGATTTGCACTTCCTAAGGAATGAGGATCTTCTGCTCGCTATATAAATGTGCCAGGAAGACCAGATGGACATTTCTGTACGGTGTATAAAGAACATCAACACGAAGTTTTCGTGCTTGCATTGGCTACTCTTTGATAGACTGGCTGGCTTCAGGACCATGCAAATTTGGACCATATTGATTGTTTCTGTACTGACTTTGAGCAGGCCAAGAGCCTGTTTGGACAATCATATTGGATTCTCGGGACTGAAAACTGGATTTCTAAGATTACAGAATCTAAGGCTAAACAGGATTCATGGGTCGACATTTTTTTTTTCCTTTTAGGCCATCCCATTTCAAAGTTATTTTGGATATTTATGAATATAAACCTAAACTATCTTATAATCTGTGATTCTAGTGGCTATACTGGCTCAATCTATGAATCTCGTAGGATTTTCAGTCCAACCGTCTAAGAAACAAATGGTCTGTCCTTCTGTCCTCTGGAGTGGCATCATAGTGTAATGTGGCTACGTGAGTCGAATTTGAGCAGTATGATTGATGCTGTTATTGGATGTTCTGCCTTGAGTACGTTAACGGTTTCCTACCAACTTGGGCTAGAAATGAACTGTAATGGACTTGAATCCGTCTCTGTTGGGTTTGAATGAATGACATATACCTGGATAATGAATGACATATATCTAGATACAGATAAAAATCACGCCAATTGAAAGCAATCAGGTCTGGTCTAGGAGACATAAAATTGGATTCTGGACCAACAGTGGGTTATTTGACCTGCTTAATTTTATGAAGAATTGATCTTTGCCTGATATCTGAACATTAACTGAGTCTTTTGCACTCCTATATAAGCTAATGCTGTATCTTTAGTGCCATTTCCACTCTCCACCACATTACACTATTTGATTTCCTCTGTTATGAGTCGTGATTGAAATTACAAAGCTTGAATACAAGACAACAGACTAAGAACATCATCAGTCATACACCGATGAAGCCTCATCACAAGAACGACCACCAAAGGTAGGCACCATTAAAGAAAGATATTAGGAGGCGACACTAATTGTGCTTGAGGTGTCCCCCGTGGGCTTGGGCCGCGTTAGCCTTGTTGGACAGTACAGCAGCAGCACCACCATGCTTCACTTGCTGCGTTGTGAAGGAGTAGGACTGTTAGCTTAAGCTATAGAGAGTAGGAGGTAAGAAAGTGGACCTACGTCTGGGAAGGCTCGATGCATGTGGATGATCAGGAGAGTAGTATCTTCCGGCCAGCAAACTTCTCAAGGCTCCAGCACTTAGCGGGGGAGACCACTTCATGAGACGCGAGTCTTGTTAGCAGGAAAATATGAGAAGAGCCTTCCCTTCTTCTCACTCTCCATCACTACCAAACTCGTGGAGAAGAGCAAGAAAGATATAGGAATTCAGGGAGTCAGGTTCCTTTGAAGAGTGGCAGGGGAAGTTAGTGTTCTATACATACACGGGAAAGGAACCGGGGTCTATAGACATGGATCGGTGTAGTAGGTGTAACCTTGAAGACTGTCATCCGAGTTCATACAGTCGATTTAATGAGACAGCTCCTCCGGCCTCATCAGCATTTGGAACATCAGTCATTCAGTCCACCTACCAATGTCATCTCTTTAGGAGGTACATTGAACTGTAGGTATGTTGAGTTGAACTCTGGAATGGAAATGATCATGAATAACTTCCAAGATTTAGGAGAATCTCATTTTTATTCTGATTCCAATAAGAAATGAAAATGTCAGAATCAGCCGAAATCGAATTCAGATTCTTATCTGGTATTCAAATCATATTCTGATCTCGATTTTGATTTCAGTCACGAACCGAATTGGTTGAAAATTGAACTGTGAGCATGTTGAGTTGGACTGTGGACTGAAAATCACAATGAATAACTCCAATTCTAACCATCTGCTTTGGAGATATTCTATTTCTATTCTTATTCCAACGAAGGATGAAAATTTTGGAATATTCCAAATCCAATCCAGATTCTTATCTAGTATTTAAATTATATTCGGATCTCGGTTCCAATCACAAATCAAACCGGTTGAAAATAGGATCACTCTAATTCCGATCTCGATTGTGAACCAAACGTAGCCCATATTTATATCTAGGCCCATCTATCTTCTACAACCATGGACCAAATTGATTTCATTACTGTTGCTGCATGTGCGCTGTAATTGTTCTTTTAGGTTAGATGGTGGACTTGAAGATCCAAAGAAGTTTATCTGGCTGTTGTACGGATCCTATCGAGTGATCTCCATTATTCCAGATTTTATTGGATGCTTCAGTTGCAACATATGCTTCTCAATCCGACAAATGCCTGTTGCCATGACCAAGAAAAGTAGCCTGTAGAGAATGATTGTAATCCCATCAACGAGGATTACATGCGGAAATTTGATAAATATATATTATTTAGTTATATATACTTTATAGTAATTAATTGAAGAGTGTATTTATTTGGACCAATTATCTACTAAAAAGGAAGTGTACTTACAATAATGGCATATGCAGCGAGGCTTCAAGAGACATACACAATGCCATTGGTATGGAGGGTTAAAGGACTCTCCATGATCTTTGGCCAAATCCGTCTCTCAAAAGAGTTCACAAATTATAATGGATATTTTCTTAAAGGCTCCTTTGAGTTTCTTTAAATTATTGTAGAAATCCAATTATCCTCACTTGTAAATGCTGGAAAGGGACGCAGAAATGCCTCTAACTGATGGATCCTCTTGTGGGATGAATTTTGGCTGGTAAAATGAGGATTAACAACTCTTGTTGCATAGATGCAATGCTAGCATTGAGCATAAAATAACAGGGATAGTATCATCTTATATGTATCTTTAAATCCAATGATATTGATAAATACACCTGTATGTTCTTTGATAAATTATTTCTCTTCAAAGAGTACACATGGCTAGGTTTTATAGAATAAATGGTTGGAAATGAAATATATGATAGAGATGGTCAGGCCAGGAACTAGCCTGATCTGAGGTTATCTGGACTGTATGTGAAAACTTCTAAAACCATAGGTTTAAATTGTATATTTCGTGCAAAAAATAAATGATCCTCTTTTGCGAATTCAACCATTAGATCGTATATTGCACAGCTTTCAAAGCATTTTGATTTTTTTTTTATTCTATACAAATCTCAAAGTGATTATTGCTCTCAGATCTCGGTGAATCATTCTTTCATGCGAAAGACACAACTCCAATCCAAAAACCATTTGTATTATAATACTAGAGATTTGGAATTAAATGCTGGTGATGGAAAAAAATGGTCAAAATTTACAAAATTGCAAATGTTCTTCTTTTCATGAAGCCATATTTATGGAGCGAAAAGATGCCTTATAACTAGATGATCTCTCCGTAGCCCAATACGCATGACTATTTTTTGGTAAATACATGTGATTACCTTTTTTTTAACTAAATACGTATGGTCATTGAGGAGCATGGGGTACCCAGTATATTTTGCAGGCACCTGTAATAGTGGCTACCGTGCAATACATGCCACTTAGGTCATGAAGCAGCAGATCTAGTAGTCCATATGAAACATGCTCATTGGTCAATTGACTAGCAATAATGGATAAGCTTTATGGTTGGTTGATTTTGGTGTGCATGAGCAAGTACTTGCAAGAATGGATACCTTAAGTTTGAAATGGAATCTAAATCAACCCATGTCCAACTACTTATTGGCAATTTGGCATGCTTAAAATTGTCACATCAGGATGTTCCACCATGTAATATAAGCCACATGCTTGTTAAGTATGGGCTCTACAGTCACAAAATGATGGCGTTGGCACATAGCTAGGATTCACATTCGGGCTCGTTGATATCTAAATTTTGAAATTGCGTAAAACGCAACAGAAAATCCCATCGCAATGTTTGTCACGTGTGAAAAATGGAGAAGTAACGTGCCAAATAATGGCGTCGTGACTCCTGAGGTCCGTTGTAGGTTTTTAGCTGGCAATTAATCATCATAAATGTTAGCCTGGACCGTCGAGCTGCCTTGAAAGCCATGTGGCTCGCTGGGGGTACCAGACAAAGAGGACCGACTCCGGTGCCAGGAAAGCGGAGCAACCATTTTGAGCTCAGGCCAGTCGTCCTGGAGTCTACAGCACAGACAAAGGGTCCAAAGAGCAATGAGCTGGGTTGGTTATTATCTGAATACGTATCTGATTTATCAAAAAACTGTAGTCTGTGTTGGTGTATCAAAAACAATATTCGATGATTAAGACTCATAAAATAAATGATTATGATTAGCGGCACACACGGCTACATGGTGTATGCAATGTAGGATATAATTTTTCCTGATTGATCGGACTGTTGGCTGGTTTCAATCAAACTTTTCTACTTCATGGTCTAATCCAATTATTTCTATGCCGATCTAGATCTAGATTCAGAAGTAGAAGGTGCGATATTGAAATGAAATATTTGATGGCAGCATTTTTATTAATCTAACCCAAATTTTGGGCTCAGCATTAGGTATTTTTTTTGGTAGAAACAGCATTAGGTTCTTTGAATGCTTGTTTAATTTCTTTCAGGTTAACTAGCAATGCTTGAATTGTCGGAATCATCTTTCTGGGTCTTCTCAAGATCTTCTTGTAGCCTAGATTTGGTTTCTCATTTTTTTTTCTTTTATTTTTCCCTTTGGGTCATTGTGCACTTAGAATCCAAGCTCATGTCATGTGTTTTCTTATAAAACAAAAAAAAAAAATCAAATTCCAATTTTAATACAACATGTTGATTTATGTATTGCATATCAAAGGACGTGATTTAAGATTTATTAAATTATTAGGAGAATAAAGATTTTTTAGGAAGGGGCAGCGACTTCTCATTATTTTTATCACAAACCGATGGATGGGTGGAAGGAGCTATATAATTATAGGAATGGGGTTAAGAGCTTATGGTTCTGTATATAAAGTATCATCTGTTCTGGTTTATGGGCTTCATGATTTTGTCCTTCAAAAGATATCCTACGAAGAAAAAATGATCTCCTTCTATATAAGCTAGAGTCTTTTTGACTCACAGTAAATATGGAACTAATGATGTCTTAATGTATTGAGTAATTATTTAATATATGACATTAAACCTCTGGAGAAAAAGAATCACCCATTTTGCATGAATAACATCACATGTTGTATGATTTTATAACTTCAAAATGTTTTATATATCACAGTGAACAACAAAATTCTCTTCTCAATGATTTATAATATATTTTCCAAGCATCTAAAATTTAGATTATTATCAAATTATGCTAAACAAAATATTAAATGAAGATATTACTGTTAACACTAAAATTCTCTTAATATTCTGAATAACTAAAATTTAAATTATTATCAAATTATGCTAAAAACTTAAAATTAAGATATTGGTGGAAATTGAGAAAGAATTTATAAATGATATAATGGCATTGTAAATCCTATAGGGTTAACACAATATACAATGAAATATTTTTCTTGACAACGTCATTCTAGCACCGAAAATTTAAGTTCACATGGGCCATTTGCACGTAACTATTGAAATATAGATATGGGCCATTTGCATATAACTATTGAAATATAGATGTTCTGGTTACCGTTTCTAATATTCCAATCATTTAACAGAAGACATCCTATTTCAAGATTACGGTCAGATATATATTTCATTTTTCTCTGTATGGTGTAATAGCATAATATAGCTATGCGTGAGTTTATTTTTTAAATAGCAATGGTGCATATAAAAGGAAAGATAAAATGATGTAATGTAGCGATATTTTTTACATGATTTCGAAAAATATTTTATATGTTTTAATCTATACAAATTTATAATGAAATGGTGTAATTTGGCTATACATTTATTTTCAAAATATATATCTTTTATTTGTCGTTGTATAGATTTCTTATTTGACTGATAATGAGAGGTATATCAACTTAGGATTCTATTCGTTCAAAGTGACGAGAGTGATCATTGATAAAATAATATGGTACATTTGGAACAATTAAATAAAATGAGATAAAAATATAAAAACAACATAAAGTATTAAGTTTGGCACTTAGTCAATTATGCTCAGAGCCAACTTCTAGCATAAGACCTGGCACAAAACTAGATCAAGCATAGGGAAATGTTCTAAATCCACCATATAATGGGTCAACATGTAGATTCAAATCTTAAACAATCTATAAAATGTGTTTTTTTGTTTTTATACAATTTATGCCTCGGGTGGGCTAATATAACTCAATGAACTTGCTGGCATGATCAAATTTGTTCCTAGACTTAAAATTTATCCAGTACTGGGTTTTAATCTGATTTATTAAATCAGTTGCTCAAATCAGCGTAACTCTATCAGTCCAATTTGCCCTAATCAAATTTATATTCAAATCTAAAATTCATGGACTTGGGACTGATTCTAGTTAGCTCAATTTGTGGGCCAGTTTGTCGGTTGATCTTGATTTTGGTGGGGCCCTACCTTTAATGAACTCCAAAGTGCGTCTTGGCATAGAGTGGTGCAAGTTAGAGTCAGAAAAACAAGGTCCTTTTTTTTCTTTAAATTTTGAAGGGAGGTGGATGGTTTCTATGGACGATTGTAACGTGCGAAATTATATTTTGGGGGGTCTTCTTCGCAGCATCCCGTTTCCACTGGAGTTATTTTGGCAATAGTTGGGGCTCCGCAAGGGTGGCTTATAGCAAGTTCTTATCGATACGCGAGAATATAATCAACCTCATTTAGCCGCATGTAGTTTTCTACAAATACAAAAAAAAAAAATAAAAAAAAAAGCTAGAGCTCCTCTTGAAAATATTTATGTAGAGCGTATATTTTTTGATGAAATACTATTAGGAGATGTTTGGTCAGAGGAACGAGGATCTGAAATCGAAATCAGAACGGATGACTCCCATTCCAACCGTTTGATTGAGAGAAGTCTCATTCCGATTCTGATTCCGGGATGGAATGGGAATGGCTCAATATATATCGAACTCAATCCCTACTCTTCTCTATCAATTCAATTTTCATTCCAATTCTGATTTCGATTTCGATCACGAATCAAATGTTCCGGAAGATTTGGCCATTCTGATTCCCATTCCAAACCATTCCGATTCTCATTCCCATTCTGATTTCAGTTGCGAATCAAACATCTTCCGAAGTATTTGGTTCGTGACCGGAATCGAAATTAAAATTGAATAAAAAATTGAATCTATAGAAAAGAGTAAGGATTGTGTTCTATATATATTGAGTCATTCCATTCCACAGCAAAATCGGAATCGAAATGAGATTTTTCACAATCAAACGATTGAAATGGAAATCATCCATTTTGATTTTAATTTCAGATCTTTATTTTTTAATCAAATATTCTCTTAAAATTTAAAGACTTTAATCACCCATGAAAGGGCCCTTAAAATTCTCTCCCTTGCGAGAGGTCAAAGATGATGAAACTATTGGGCTAGGAAACGTTACTGATGCATAGGGTTCGGCATCTCAGTCCCTAACGTGATGCGGTGAAACGGGTGTGAGGAGAATCTACGGAACAACTGGACAATATATAGCACTACATAAATAAAGGAAACCAAATGAAGACCTCTTTTTTTTTTAGAAATAATACAGGAAGGGAGACACTACCCTGCTTTGTTCAATTAAATATAAGAATACTTACATAGCTGAAAATATGGTAAAGATAAAGCTGATAAAATATCATATAGTTTTTCAATCTAATTCATGTTTGATCTGTCATAAATAGATTTAAATTTAGAATAAATAGATTCAATCATAAATATTAAAAATATGATAAAGATAAAACTGGCAAAATATAATATGGTTTCTCAATCCAATCCATATTTGATCTGTTATAAATAGGTTTGAATTTAGGATAAATAGGTTCAGCCATAAATAGATTAATTTGTTTAACGAATTCAATATTCAGATCGAATTTAAATTTTAAATATTTAACCATTTTATTATTTAATATTCAAATCGAATTGAGTCAAATAATCTATTTAATCAATTTGACCCATTTAAGATTTATTTAATCTATTTGAAACTTGGTTAATCTATTGTTATCCCATTTAATTTGACCTATTTAATCCATTAAAATATACTTATTTAATTTGTTTAATCTGATTTGATCTATTTAATAACAGATTTTATATATTTATTATTTAAAAATAATTATATTAAAATCTAAATTTTTGATTTATTTCATAATAAATTTATTTAAATTAATAAATTTTTGATCTAACTTGATTTTGATTCAATTTAATTGCCATCCCTAGTCGGTGGGATTAAAGAATGGAATCACCTTGAAGGATGTTGCAGTAGTTACGGGGAGTCTATTGCAATAACGGATGGAGAGCTCAGCCTCATCATTGGTATCTCGGCGGTCCAATGCTTTGTGATTGTCGACAGCTGAACGGTTTGAAGTTTATGTGGAGAATAATATTAACTGAATATTTCTTCCTCATAAAAATTTGGGAGATCTTGTAGATTCGCAGGCCATCTCCTAACGGATGCACGGGGAATGAGAAAACCATATTCTTCAAGCAAACAAAATTGATTAAGTCCTAATCACAATTATATAGTGTAGGACTACTAGACCTGCGCGTAAGTGTACGAGTATTAATATTATTTCATATTTTGATGAACCAGGCCTTGATTTTGACGCTAGAGTTATTGACCTGAATTTGATAAACCAATGTATAATATTATTTTGTTTTGAAAAATAAGGTGCCAAATCAGCATGATGCAATACATATGAAATTCTTTAGAGCGGTGCACAACCGACCTTAGAATATATGAACCCATAATCGCCCTGTAAGCAGCTTTGATCAACACGCTCCAATTCACGTTGACTTGAATGATGACTCAGATCAGTCATTTTGGACCCAAAAATTCTGAAGGCACAGATCATGTGAACCCAATCTAAACCTGTACAAAATCCAGAATCATAGTTCTCCACTTGCTAAAGTCCCTGTTCTCTCTCCTTCCTACTTCATGCAGCTCATTCACAAGCTCCTGTACTTGTTGATATTGTCAAGCATTAACGGTCCAAAATACCTAATCTTCCAATCAGAACTATGGTTAGAAATCCTTGTATTGATATCACCCTAGCTTGCATCCTTCTTTACAGCAACCGGTCCACTGAAATGAAGTCTGGACTCCTTAAATTTACTACTTGTAAATATAATATATAAATTATTATTTTATCTGTATATCTTTACAAACTTGCTATTTACATGCATAATTTTATAGATTATTTTATTTTACACATTTATTTATGTAAGAAGAATTAATTCATAAATATATATTATAAGGCTATATGCATAATCTTAGATATTTATAGGAGTATATATCTAAAATAAATATAAAAAAAAAATCATCAGGTATACCATGCTCTCCAACTGCATTTCAATTATCGTTGAGGCACTTTTCTCCAAAGGAAAAAGAAATAAATATATAGTGCAAAAATTCAAATCCGACTCAACTGCTTGCTGACCGTTCTCCACGCATAATGCCCTGTCCTATATGATGGGACCTGTCACTCATCTTAACCCTCTGATCTGACCCTCGATCAACCAGCTCCGCGGTACGTCTCGGTCACGGGTGTACCTGTCGTAGTAGTCCATGTAGCATCAGATCGGTGATGGCGTCCATCTGAGACGTCTGATTGTTATCATCCTCTGACACGTGTGGACACCAAACCACCAGAAAAGGACGTGCTTGGCTTTGCCGACACGTTCTCCACGACCCCTCCTCACGCATTTCCACGTACGGGTAGCGAACGACGAAACTCCAAGCGGGGAAGGAAAGAATTAAAACAATTTTTTTAAAGCGAATTAAAACTACTTTTTTTAAACAATGGACCAAATAATGGCGTTCGTCACGTTCCTATCAAATTAATTTTTACATTTAACTCTATATTAAGTCATTCTTATTCTGCTTGATAGTTTCCATATTTGTCTCAAAACCATAGCCGTTGGATCGGTATACTCTATCATATCAGAGAAGCATACGGTCCGATAGATCCATTGCGTAAGAAAACGGCCCCAGCCAGAAGAATTAATTCAATACAAGGAAATGAGGGATACGGTTACCGCTGGAGGTGGCCGAGTTTCCATGTAAGCGGCGCCCTGACCCAGGGGAGGCGCACCAGGTTACCGTTGGGTCGCCTCGGGGTCGCCACGTGTCCTTTATCAGGACAACGCATGACCGGAAAAGGAAGCTTTTGTCTCCGCGTTCACTTCTCCAGCTCACCGCAACGCAACGGTAACCCTAAGCAGCCGCTCTATTTATACCGAGCCTCCGTCCTTGCCCTTTTTCAGTCCGCTGTCTTTGGATACTGGTAAATTTGCTCTTGTTTCTCTTCTGTTTCTCTCCAGCTCTCGACCGCCCATCTCTGGTTCTGGGTTGGAGATAGGCATGGAGGCTTCGAAAAGCTCGGCTGGTTTCTTCTTCTTCTCGGGGTGGTGATCGGTTTGGTGTCTTCTTCCGAGGCTTATGTTTCTATGTTGGTGGGAGAGATGGCTGGGGATGAACCCTTCTGAGGATTATGGTCGTTGGGCTGGGAGGAATCGGTTTCAAGTTAATGACACCGTGGGTATGGATCTCTCTAGATCTTTCTCTTGCCATATTTTCATTCTTATAACTGTTGGTTTAGTACTGATAATCTTTGGATTGGTTGGTTAGTGTTTAAGTATAAGAAGGGAAACGACTCTGTTCTAGTGGTGAAGAAGGAGGACTATGATTCATGTAACTTGAGCAATCCAATACAGAGTTTTCATGACGGAAACACGGTGTTCAAGTTGGATCGATCGGGACCTTTTACTTCATCAGCGGGACTGGTGACCGGTGCCAGAAGGGAGAGAAGCTGATTATAGTAGTGATGGCGCCCAGGAACAAGTCGCCAACCCAACCGCCGCCGTCTCTGCCTCCATCCCCCACTCCTTCGCCTAAACCCCGAAATCCTCCCCACTCCTTCGCCTAAACCCCGACATCCTCCCCTGCTCCATCTCCATCAAGCCATGTTCCTCCCCTTCTCCATCGCCTGGTTCTTCGCTTCCCCTTCAGGAGCTCCATCTCCATCAAGCCATGTTCCTCCTTCTCCGGGCTCCAGACCAGGGGTAGTACCGGCACCTTCTCCTCGGAAAATTCATCTACCACCAACTCTTCCTCCTCCTCTGTTTTGAGTAGGGTTTCATTTGGACTAGTGGCGCTGCTTCTCGGTACTGCCTTGATCAATTGATTCCAGGTTCATGGATGTTTGTGTTGTTCTTCGTTGGTTGGGTCTTGAGATTAGAATACACACCTGTGGATCATCTGTTTCTTAGTTCTTTTTATTGTCGTTTGTTTGTGGATGTTTTATCATTGGTTGTTTCAAAATAAACGTATAGAAAGTAGTGGGACGCAGTGCAAATACGTTGCAAAATAAGAAGGTGCAGATGGTTATAATCGTTGTCTTGACATTTTTTTTTTTTTTTTTTGAGGTATTTCATCATTAATCATATGCATTTGTTCCTCCCTACCGCTTTTTATGTTTATCTTATTCCATATATATGAACCGTTGTGAACTGATAATTAATGGAAGAGGAAACGTGGTATTTGTCTTGTTTTGCGATGTTGATGCACTTGACTCCGAAGGACAAATGTGTTGGGTTCTAATTGAATCGTCGGTTCCCTGTGATCTTAATAGCCATTGATTGCATTTGAATTTTTTTTTAATGATCTTTTAACGGATGAAACTAAACAAGCTTTAATCTAATTAAATGACCGAGATATGTTGAACTATTGAGCTCCTACTTTTGAGTTCCTACATATGGAGTAAGCAGAAGAAGAAACCATATAATGTTTCTATCAAAAAAAAAAGAAAAAAGAAAAAATGATGGCCAGTTATATTACTTAAATTTGAAGAAATTTAAACCCTTGTTGGCAATCTTCATCCGTGGAATAATGGAAGTCTTCGCTCCCACGGGCTACCGTTTGGACTGGGGAAAGGAGTATGGTTTGTCCCAGTCCAAGTAGCTGGGCCAACTGCCATATGTTGAGTGGCTCAGTTTGTATGAGCCGTTGAAATCATGCTTTCCACGCCGGTGCGTGTCCGATACTCTGCTGCCTCGGTTACCAGACTCGAGGGAATTACCTGTACTGATTTAAATTTTTTTATCACCACATCGAATCTGCGGAATTCGAGTGTTCAGACCGGGAGAATTCTTGCCATGGCTTTAATTTATCAGCAAACACAACGATTTTTCACTTGCGGCTTCATTAAAGCTTCTCTGAGTTTAGCTTCTTTTTTCTTTTTTTCCTTTTGTCTTTTTTTCTGAGACAAAAGTCATTAAATTTTATATGCTCCGAGTGAGGAGGATGGGGTAACCGTTAGCTCAACAGGGAACTTTCTTTCAGCAGCAGTATGCTTCATAAGGTCAGCACGAAGGCAATATTGCATCAAGAAGTTTGAAATGATTTTGATGCACAAGGTAAGCACCCTATTCTGAAATCAAATTTTGGATGATATATTCTTGAATATTCGGGTTTGGATAATATTAGTACTGTTTTCTTCTCTCTCTTGTTTTTTTTTCTTTTTTCTGAAATAGCTTTAATATGTCCCTTGACCTCTACTCCACATCGTTAGGTTGCTAGTATGCATACCGATATAGTTTGAGCAGTCCATAGAACTAAACAATTTTGTGGACAAGATAGGCTGGAACCTTCAAAACCAATTTTCCACTAATTTCAATATAAATATGGTTTTTAATAACCATCTCTAACACAAGCCCAATTATTGTTGGGGCTGGAAGTGGGCTCAAATTGGGCCATGGCCCTTTGGGCTGGACAAATTTTGAGTCAGGCTACAAGCTTAGCCTGACAAAATTAGAATTGGATTTGGGTTCAAAATTAGAGGCCGTATTAACTTTGGGCTGAGCCTGGGTAGTTATGTGGCCTAGCCCTAGCCCAAGCCCAACCCTAGTCGGTGCTCAAAGCCCACCTGGTATGTGGCTCCTTTTTATGATCTAGCTCAATCCCTTAAACATCTTCTTCAATAAGCTATGATTCTCTTTTAACATCTTTGAATGTCCGCCACTCCACCTCCACGACTCAATGTCTCCATCAGTCCACCATCTGTGTGGGTGGTTGTTGGCTCAAGCAAGCGAAGGCAAAATCCCATCTCCATTCACCATCTCCAGTAGCCGGACACCATACATTGAGCTCTCCACCGTAATGGAAACTCTTATCTTAGCCTTCGCCCATCTCATGGCCTCTGCCACCAGTTACCGGTGCCTACCACTACACCTTCTCTTTGCCATAGATAGTCACCCCGATATCCTCAATGGAGTCTGGAGCCATCCAATTGCTTCCCTCCTGACCGGCACAATAGAGTTTAGGTTGAGCCCAAGCTTGAGCTTCGGTAGAAGCATGACCTGATCTAGCTCGGCCTATTTGTAATCATAATTATTGTTTTCAATGAACAAATATAAGTACTTCCCAAAAAAGAAAAAAAATAAATATATTTTACAACACAATATATGATTATTAGATCCATTACGAATATACACTACAACCATCCATATATTTCTTCTTGAATGAATGATCACATACGTTGCACATATCAAGATTTTAACATTATGTTGTTGGAAATGATGCAAAGAAATCAACTTGTGATTTAGGTCAGATCAAATAGTTGCTAGCTTTAATTTCTGTCCGTGGTGCCCACCATCCATCAGCTTCTTTGCCAATATTCCCTTGCTTCCTTGGTCTAAACATAAACTAATCATCATTGGGAGTAATCCATATTTCAGCAGCAACAAAGTATATTCATCTCGTTGGTATATAGATCCAAGTAACGTGACCAAAGTTGTATAAGGATCAGACCTAGTTGTGCAAGATCTGCAATTTTTAAATCATAGGTAGCCAACTCATATCTTTAGCATTTCACTCTCAGCCACATCCAGACGGGCGCATAAGCACATTAGGCATGACCTAATATGGTTCTATATGATTGAAAATCCGGACATCTAAGACATACTATAGCAGCCCCAGGGTATTCGAGATAGAAATATTCCGTCAGTGAATAGAACTGAAAGCAATCACAAGCTTTATTTAGGAATAATTTAATCCATGAAGGCTGACACGAGTAATCATTGACACGTTGAACATGAACGAAGCACGAAGTACGTCTGCACTCTTTGCGCAAAGTACGTCTGCACTCTTTGCGCACGCCTGAAAGCTTTTTAGGTGAGATTCGCACCGAGTTAGAACCACCGGCGCCTTGGGCGGTTGAGATCCATTCAATTCATTTCCTCTGCCATGTTGGTTTAAATGCTGGACAATAATGTCCGGGCTCCAGGCTTTGTTTATCACGTTCATAAGCTCCTCGAGGTATAATAAAAATCCAATGTTGAGGAGGTAATTGATCAGTTGTTTAGGTCATAATGTATCACAAGGTCACCATTCGTTAATTGAAGTAGATCTCCGTCGGGTCTAGAAATTTCTTCCATGACGCCATATATGTCCTCAATCTTAGTTTCCAGGGACCAGTAGAAAGCTCCATGTAACCAACCCTCCTTCGCAAGCGCTATATTTAACATATTCCTAACGTTTTCAATTCGATGTGATGTTTGAAAGATTACAGCACAGTAAATTAGATGGTATCTTTTGTAGGTGAACATTCCGGAGATTGAATCTGGAGATAGAATAGCACCGTAGGTTTGTAAGATATTGTGTATGTTGATCTTGTGAGTTGCTCTTATATTTGAGTGGTATGATTGTTCATTTGTATCAAAAAAATATAATTTTATTTTTTTTATTTAATTTTTTTATCTACACCAAAAAAAATTAAGCATTGGATACGGCTACGATAGTGACAAAACTAATCATACATATATTGGGCATCGGTAGAGATGGAAGCGTTAGATGAGTGATTCGCTGTAGGCCTTCAAGATTCCCATGATTTATGCCTTAAACAGTACTCAAGTATGTGGCACATAAATTGACTATTAATCTTAAAAAATAAAAACTCTAGATTGTATGAGTATATGTGTTTGCATATATTTCATGTATATATTTGATAAATCTTAGGACCAAAAAAATAAAATAATTTAATAATAATTTTTGATTTTTTATTAGAATCTAAATTTTACAAATAGTATAGTACAATTTTGGCTCGTGAGTTCAATGAACTAGGAAGCATTATAGCATGAACTTATTTAAATTGATCATGAGCTAATTATAATATTTATGATTGAATTTAAATATATTTGAATTTAATAATTACAATATGATCGGTCATGATTTCAAGATTAGCGGGGCTAAACAAGGAAGGAAAAAAAATAAAAAAATAAAAAAAAATAATATTGTTTGCGGCTCTTGGATCGTATCTGGTATCTGATATGCTTGCAGCTATTGGACTTCACGACTTTATCTCCTAGACTTTGGCTCAAAAAATATCTTTTAAAAGAGAGAGGGTCTCCTATCTCATATAAGACAGAGTATCTCTAATGCAAAATCGATGTGGGACTAAACCCTTCACAATAAGTCCTTTCACACAGCAGCCTAGGTTTCATCCCTGAATTTATGTTGCTTCCGACATTATATATTTTATTCGCTGACATTGGTTTTGATTTCCATCCAGTAAATTTTACAGAACTTGTAAATATAATTTTTAATAAATAAAGAGAAAAATGCATCCCAAGTGAAGGAACGACCGGATGAGAGAGGGTCCCACCGAGCGTGCATGACGAAGAAAATTATAGGAAGTTTGGAACAAAATTTGGCCGAATAACTCGGGGCGCTAAATTTTCGTTGGATTTTCCAAGTTCACTCTCAAAAGTTCAAATTCTTGCTCCAAGAAAGGGCATGCGTTCACCTTATGATCTTAATCAGAAGGGTGGATCCATTTATGATCCATCTACGAAACCATCTTTTGCTTTTTTTTTTTAATCTAGCCATTAAGATTACTCGCTCCGCCTACCATGGCAATCTCCATAATAAATCTCAACAACCTTTGACCTTCGCTCTCTTATCTTTATCCAATCTCCAAACCAAATCCATCAAAAGCAAAAAGAACCGGGCGCTCAATTTCATACTGCCACGTCGAAAACGATAACACATTCTTAACTCCATCCTCCTCCACTCTCTCCTCCCGTTGTCCCCTTCTCTCTCTTCTTCTAAACAAGGTTAAGCCATCCAATCCGTAACGCAACCCGTTAATAAAGCACAACAAAACAAAGGATTAGGCTTACGACATTATATCCAATCCAAATGTCCCTTCGCCTTGTCTTCCTCCTCTTCATTCTGGCCATCGCCGACTCATCGTCGCTCGGCGACGAGGTCTCCACCGCGGAGTTGGACTTGACCAACTTCTTTTCCGGTGGTGACGGGGAGCTTGAGAACTCGCGGACGTGCGATGGGTTCGGAGGCGAGTGCGTTGAGGAGGAAGAGGAGGTGGGGTGGATGGAGGCGGAGGTGAGACGGCGAGAGCTTGCTGCGTACCGAGGGAGGTTCATAAGCTACGGCGCGTTATCCAGGGACCGCGTGCCATGCAGCAGGCGAGGCAACTCGTACTACAACTGCCAGCAGCACCAGCGCGCCAACCCCTACAGGCGTGGCTGCAGCATCATCACCCAGTGTGCCAGGATTTTCAATTAATTAGGATCCAGTTTTTAGTGGAAGGGGATATTTGAAAATGGAGATTCAAAACAAAAAAAAAAAAAAAAGTAAGAAAGAGTTCGAGAGAGAGAGAGTGGTAGTACGGATGTTTTCTGGTTTACGTTTTTGTCTTTTGCTTCATTATATCTCTTCTTTGTGATTGATATATAGTTTTCTTCTGGAGTTTCATTTTCTCCCTTGTTTGTAATTGGTAGTCTTTCTCTGAAGTTTCATTGTATATGCAGTGGTGTTCTCTTCCTAAGATGTGGCATTATCTCTTCTTGTTGGGGCTTTGCTTACTTTTTTTTTTTTTTTTTGTGTGTGTTAGGAAAACCAGGTTGCTTCTTTGCATTAAATTCTAAAAGTAATTCGAGAAATAGTACATATATAGCTAAGCAATTGAGGAGAGTCAGAAATCGAAATCTGACATTGTTGTTGTTGACACCCCATATTTGGAAGGATGTCCGCAACTTGGTTATCTTATTGGATTATATGACACTACATGTTTGAATTTAGAGAAAATTATCTCTTGATTGTACTTCTATGGACCGTTCTGGGTATTGGAAATGGACTTATCTATACAAATTTATGCTATGGATTAAACATGAAATGGTCATCAATTAAAATCACGGGCGAAGAATAAAAATGTAGGACATAAAATGACTACGTTAAATGACCATTTTTGATAAAAGAAAGTTGATCTAACATCAGAAGTCATGGCATGGAAATGCAAACAAAAATTTATCTCGTTATTACATCTTGTTATGTAAGCTCAATTAATGCAATTTTTTCTTTTTGAGAAAAACAATTAATGTGATGCCCTCTAGTGCAAAAGCTTGTTCCATATTTTGCCTAAAGCTCTCTGAGATAATGGAGAATCCCTACGTCAGCTATCGACCAAGGGTTTGTCGAACCTCATAGCGTCTTTGTTAATCTTCAAACATATACTGAAGTGGGAATCTCTATCAAGTAGCAGACTCTCTCTTCCATACTTCAATTGTTCTCGAGACCACCTTATCTTGTTACCAATCACTTCTGGGACATAACCACATAAAAGCATATATTCCTTGATGCAATGCGACAAGTATGGGAATTGGGTTTACTTCCCTTTCTTTATAGGAAAAATTTTCTTGCCATCCAGACTAGATGTTTAGCCAAAATTGCCTCCAATATGGATTGAGTTTAACACTTTAACTAGATTGTAGCAGGCGCACATGTGAAGCATTTGATGAATATTTTAATTATCCTAGCAGTCAAGTTATTTAATTGCGACAAGTTTGATATATTAATTTTTTATTGCTTGCATTCTTTTTTAAAGAGTGCCATAAAGAGTTTATTTACTCTACCGAAGATTATTAGAGATGATAAATGCCACACCACAACTTCAGTGAAGTGCATACAACGGATAAACGGGATTAGAGGAACTCATGAATTTGTTGCAAAATAGATTGTGGAGTTGTTAAGTCAGCAATTTTGAGCTCGACGAACCTTTCATATGCAATTTACGAGCACCCCAATGATGTGACAATTCTTATCAACTATTCACTGTATTACTTTAATATACATAAACTAATATAATCTGAGTTAGGCTTTCCCCGACTCATTTTCATCAAAAAAAAACAAGCACCCCAATGCATTTTCGATTACAGATATATTGGATATCCCAACTAGCTAGATATCTTGAGATGGTTTTTTGATACTTGCAGAACTAGATCAGATAATCGAGTGCGTGACCAGATTTATTAATACAAGAGATACGGTGTATACTGTTGCAGTGTAAGATATACCGTTGGGACTCACGGTTCTTTGAACCTCCAATGCAGGTCCAATAGGAGTAGTCTCAAGTCTGGTTATGATTTAGTAAGAGATACAGTGTTGAAAATATGGTGTTTCAGGAACGTCACAGTTGAGAAAACTGCTGGTCAAACTTATTTGGCAACGTAAATATACGCGCTTCACACATAGTCTTAAGGCTATCACTATTGGAATGATAGTAAGCAGAAAGGTACTACAAAACGTATTAGCTTGATCAATATGTTGAATTCTGCTCAAGTTTAAAAGTAGCGACCATTACGAATTATATCAATGGTTATTGATTTATGTCACAAATTGACATAAAAGTAT
>KE504800.1:569467-596510 GCA_000441515.1 Elaeis oleifera | reverse complement strand
ATATCATACTCATTCTTTATAAGTTAGAAAAAATTTTTCCACCATCATTTTTTGATGTTATAGTGCATCTGACTGTCCATCTTCCAAAAGAAGCTCTTTTAGCCGGACTGGTATATTATCGATGGATATATCTTATTGAAAGGTAAAAAATTATACGTATTTTGTCATATCAGTTATAAGATGTAAATATATTTCTAAATTAAAATTATTTTGTTTGTAGATTTTTGTGCACCTTAAAAAAGTATGTGCGTAATAAAGCAAGGCTTGAAGGCTCTATAGCGGAAGCATATATAGCTACCGAGTCTGTCACATTCTGCTCAATATATCTTGATAATATCGAAACAAGATTCAATCGTGCAGGTCGTAATGCAGACCGTGAATGGGGTGACAACGAGCCGACGTTGTCTATATTTAAACAAACGGTTCGACCTATTGGTGCAAAAAATTTAATTTATGAATGTGAACGAGCTATCTAAGGCATATTTTATTTTCAAATATTGTGAAGAATTAAAGATTTTATTGAGTAAGTATCATCTTACGATACAGTTTAATGATAAAAAAATTTTATATCGGTGTAAAATCAAAATTATAATTTCTTGCAGTGAGCACAATAGTATACTATGTAGAGAGAATAATACGGATGTCGATGATCAACATAGAAGAAATTTACAAAATGATTTGATGATCTTATAAGTTGGATTAGTGATACGTTATTTATTTACTTATAAATAATATTATTTCAATCAACATAATTTTTATTTATGATGCAAATGAAATATAAGTATTTCAATAAAGAAGTGGGTGCAACTGATGAGTTGCACGATTTAGCTTGTGATCTCGATCGAAGGGTTAATCACTACACATCCTATATCATTGGAGGAATGAGATTTCAGACAAGGAAGCTTGAGATGCAACAACGGACTCAAAATAGTAGAATTGCTACAACAGGATATGAAGGAGAAGAAGAGATTGATTATTATGGTGTACTGGTAGATATTATAAAACTGAAGTATGGGTCCAGTAATTCTGTATTTTGTTCAGTGTGAATGGTGGGATATTAGTAATAAAAGATTGAGATTCATATCGATTCACAATTTATCAGTGTAAATCTTGCACGAACATGGTACCAAAATGAGCCATATATATTAGCAACTCAAGCGAAACAAGTAATATATTTGAAGGACTTAAAGTATCGAGGTAATTGGCATGTCGTACAAAAAATAACACCTAAAGACGTATACGACATATCAACTCGATTAGAGATGGATGAAATTTTGGATTTACATGAAGAGAAAGCTTTTCAGCCAGAAGAACAAACATTAGCTGAGTTTTGGTTGATGAAGAACTTGTAATGGCATCTTTGAATAGGGCTGATCTCCCGTCCAACGAAGTTGAAACTGATTTTATATCTAATCTGGATGAGTCGGAGGGCAACGATCAGTTCATGAATGATGATGAGATAGAAGATGATACATATATCGATTACTGTGATTCAGATGAGGATCTACATATTGAGGAAGATATGAATAGTGATGAGTAGATCTTTATTCTTCGTTCAATTTTATATTACAATAATGGTATGCGATATAATTATATTTATTAAATATTATTTGATTTTATTATTATATAATATTATATTTATTTACATCTTAATTCTTACAGATATGGCACCAGGAGATAGACGATGACAGTCGCGTTCACAGTTACCTGCAGACAGCTCAGAGGTTGAGGCACCTTCACCGATCTCTATTGCCTCATCGGCTCCAGTGTCAGAGGATCCTGCACTGGCAGGTCCTAGTGAGCCGACTGCGAGTGAGCCGGATCCCAGTGAGGCAGATCCCAGTGAGGCTGGTCCCAGTGGTATTAATCATTACTCTTTATATATAATCAAATTTGATTCTTTATTTGGATCATACTAATGATTTATTTATTATTGTTTCAGGTCAGTCTACATCGGTAGTTAGGCAAGGGCGAGGTCCATCGAAGAACCTCACTTTAGAGCATTGGAGACGTAAGCATCTGGGACAGCATCTCCGGATAGAGATACTGACCGGCTACATCAGACCCATTAGGGGATGGTGTGAGCCATAGCAGATCGAATTGGGCACATATGCCGTAGCTATGTTCCAATGACGCTCTTCGATTAGCATCATGTTATTCCGGCTCAGAGACAGATTTTCTACACCCACTTATAGGTAAAATAATTATATTATGAATTTAATTTACATAGTATTCTTCTAATGTTTGTTATTGGCGGAGGTGTATTTGACATCGTCGATTTCGAGGATGATCGTGTGAGGTGAGCGATCGATATCCATCTATTCTTGCGCTTCAAGGATTATCGCCATTACATGCATCAGCATTGGTATCGGATGGTGCAGGCTCATGGGCAGGAGGCAGCGCGGCTGCAGCTCTACGACAGCATCACCATCGATGATTTGACTACCATATGCCGGCATTACGAGGATCCGACATATCAGATTACACATCTAAATTTTTTTTAGATTTAATAACTTAATTATTTATTCTAAATTATATTTGTTATCTACTAATTTTATTGCTAATTTTACAAAGACGATGTGCCCAGAATGCGGTGAACCGGGCGAGACAGATCGTGCAACATTGTGAGGGTTCGAGATCATTTGCTTGCCACATTGAGTATATGGTACGTATTTTAAATTTTAATTATGATATATTTTCTAATTATTAATTTTTTTTAAATAATTCTCAAATTGCAGAGAGATGCTGAGAGTGGCGAGCTTCCTGGTAGGATCGATATCTACCAGCAGACCCACCAGCGACGGTTGGGGAGTGGACGACGGGGAGCCAGAAGCTCTTTGTAAGGTTTTTAATTAATTTTTATTTACAATTTGATCTTTATTAAAAAATAAATAACTCTAATTTTATTTTCAAGATCGTATGACCGACATGAGATCTCAGCCTACCCCTGAGGGCTCGACCGCACTTACAAATGATGAGATCTATGATCAGATGCTTGGTACGAGATCCTGTTATGTTAGAGGTATAGGATATGCGATTACTGCTCCTTCATCTTTACGATCATCTAGGGCTGAGATCCATTCTACGTGTCAGGCTCGGTTGATGGAGGTACAGAGACAGACTGTCGAAGATCGACAGTAAGCTGAGCAGCGAGCTCAAGAGATGGTTGCACGAGTCAACCAGTATCGACAGCTCCAGATTCAGATGATGGAGCGGATGGCGCACATAGAGCAGAGATCCAGATGCTGAGCCAGCAACGGGCCGGTCTGAGCTCCATCGAGCATTCTCCATCCCTACCTCATTCTCCACATGCCGTTATGTAACGGCTCTTTGATGTATTTTTTTTAAACTCTTGTAATTTTAATTTGATATAATAAATAATAAATTTATTATCATTTTATTATGTAAATTTTTTTAAATTTTTAATTATAAAAATATTATACATATAACTTAAAAATATATCTAAATTTTAAAAAATAATTAGTGATGAAATTATTACCGATGAAATATTCATCGTAAAAATTATAAAATAATTTTATTTTTAAAAATATATAATTAACAGCGATGAAAAATTTTCATCGTAAATAATTATTAGCAACATAAAATTCATCAAAAAAATATTTATTTACAATGTAAATATTAGTCATTAAAATTTTTAATTTTATTTTTTAATTGAATAAAATTTTTGACGACGAAAAATTTTCGTCGCTAAAAGTTCAAAATAATAACGTCGAATATATTTTCGTCGCTATTAATTTATTATTTATTAACGACTGTTATTTTTATCGTAAATTATTTTTTTATGAATAATTTTTTATTTTAGTTTTTACGATGAAAATATTTCGTCGTAAATTACTTTATTGACGATGAAAAGAAATTTTCGTCGTAAAATATTATGAACGACGGTATTTTTACGATAAAATTTTAGTGACAAAATTTTCGTCGCTAATTATTATTAGCAACGAAACTGGCTTATTAGCGAAAAAATTTTCGTAGCTAATAACTTATTTTTTATAGTGTCTCTTGTGAAATAAAGAGAGTTTTCATCTTGATGCTCCAATAATCATAATTTTTCCATCAAAAATATGAATAGAAGGTTGATTAATGCTCATACCCATATTACTTAAACTTGTCATGGAGATCTTTTTGAATGGTACTCTCTTTTCTACTAGTTATCTTCAAACTCAAATTTTATTAATCTTTCTTGCTTTGATACCACTTTTGTTAGTTTTATTTATCAACTTGATGAAATTTGGGAGAAAATTGAAGTTCAGAATGAAATGAAAAATTGAAGAAGAATGTAGATCTAAGATTTTTTCCTTCTTTTTTCTCAGTATACAAGGTCTTTTATGCGTGATGCTACTACATTCTACAAAATTTATATATTAATATATAAATCATTATTACAATATGAGCTCAATCGTATATGAGTCTATACATAAATTCAATATGCAACTGAACCAAAAGGTATGTTACTTAAAAATTAACAAGAATAAATATTACATTTTAACATCTATGCCATCCTATTGCAGCGGCAATTATAATTTAAATTCAAATTTAATGGACACCGATTCAAACAATATTACCGTTGTGTCTCCATCGTAGCGGGCCTTTTTTTTTTTCTTTCCTGTTGCCGAAATGGCGCTCTCCTTCTGGTATCGCGTACATGGCACGTGCGATGACCAGGAAAGCAGCGTGAGAGAGCTCGACCTCTTAAAGAGGATGCGTCTCGTCGCCTCGTTCCGTCTGAATCGCGGGTTGGGACCCCATCTGCGAATCTCAGCAATCGTACGGTTTGGATACTTGGCTATGGATAGACGAGATATCCTTCCAAAGATAGCAATACTTCGAAAGCTCGCCAACCCCGGTTCTTTCCCACACGGGAAAGCCAGGAGGAAATCAGAAAGTTTTTGAAACATGATATACGGTTTCTTGTAAAGATTTTGAAACATAATGGATGGCTTGTGATGGAGTAAAGGGTTTTGTGGGACAACTATATGATTCATGTTCATATAATAGAAAATCAGAGGCAAAATAGTATAAGATCATGTCATCAGTTTTCTGGGAAGAAAATGTCAATTGATTTCTATCTCAGATTGCAGAAGACATTAGATGGCGTTTAAGTGTCTACCTCATTTTTTGCTCACTAATCTATCAGCATTCAGAAATTTTAGAAGAATTTTTTTTTGACAGACAAGGGAGAAAACTATGCAAAAGCACGTATACGGTCACCAAATTTATTCATGAATGTCTGTACAAGCAAGCAGGTACGAGAATTTACGAAGGGGAAGCAGGAAGGAGATGTTCCAAGTACAGCATTGAATAGAACAAGAGTCATTAATTAGGGGATGGAGATTATGGAGGGAAACAGAAGACAAAAGCTATTCATTCCAACTTTAGAAGAATCATCATTCAACTTTATTCATTATTAATTCTCTCTTTGTTTTGTTTTGTTTTGTTTTTTTTTTGCACTCCTTTTCTGTTTAAAAACGGAGGGTACTTACATTCTTTGGGGATGTGTTGGAATGTGGTTTCACTTCGTTGCAAGTATCCGCCGCGTAGCCCAGATTTCATGCCAGTGAATATATCTTTTTTGCAAGTATGTTTTCAAAAATATCGAAAATTTGAATCATTTACGCAACAGTATCCAGGGAGCTGGCTCTTGCCCACTAAGCAAGAGATGGAGACTGGTATTGTAGGTACGTAATGGCCTGACATGCCCAGGTCTAAGTCCAGGTGGACAGGTTAAGGTGTTAGATGGGTACCCTCACTGCCTAAAAAGATAATAAAAAATCTTCAAGAAAAACCATCACGTCAGTGTGTAGAAGAAAGCAAGAACTTTATCAGGGAGAGAACTCCTGCGGACCGTCCGCTGATGCAGTGTCTCGTATATTCGCAGTGCAGCACAATGTGACCCAACCAAGGATTCCGGACGAGCACGGTTCTTGTTGTCATGATTATAAGACCACTTTCCTTGCTTTCTCTAAGGAACTCTCAAATCCGATGTTACGTGGCCGTAGTCCTTGTGTCTTTCACCCTTTGGACATCTGTGGAGAGGAGGGACTCAAGTTTACCCGGCTTATAATAACAAGGTTCCAATAAGGCATGTATCCTCAAATAAAGGACAACCCTGAAACCGTTTTATAGCCCAAAAAAATATAAAAAAAGGGAAAAGAAAAGGGATTCGTCACGCTTTGCAATCCTGAACCAATTCATTCGTGAATACCATCATGGTTAATCATATTCTATGTTATCAAAATAATCATATCCTATACTATTACCAGCTATAATTAGAAATTAGCAACCCAATAGCTTGATAACCATTACATCAAAAGAAAAAACTCGGGTGACTACTTCAAAATATTATTTTTCAGTTATCAATGATATTTGCAATTTAAGATTTGATTTTTTAAAAAATTATTTTCACTATATAGAGATTAATTTTTTTTTACTTATCATATATGATGGAAAAGGTCAGGAGATTAGTCTCATATGGACAGTTTCTAAATTCTGAAATTTTCCTCCCAAAAAAAAATGATAAAAATGCCACTACATATATAGTGGATCTCTACATGCAGTGGCACCCAATTCCATTCTTTATCTCATCTCATTTGAATTAATGAGAAATAGAAATTTTGAAAGTTGGGAATTCAAAGATGCAGGTCTGAAGTCTCAAATCACTTATAGTTGTCTTAAGAGATCATGATAATCAATTTTCAATCTTATATACCATATATATGTTAATATCCAGTATTATATAAAATCACAAAGAGTTTTGAGTGTGATTGCATTCGCAACAATATTTAAAGTTCATCTTATTGCACCAGCTATGTTCGATTTTGATAAATCCCCTAATGGTACTACACTTTAATTTATTTCCCTGAAATAATATTTTAAACCAATTATATACATTTATCTACTAACAAATAACCAAGAAAATAGATAAATACAAAATTTAAAATAGATAATATATTTGTCAAATTTTATTAGTCAGCCGAGATAATTGAATCACTTAACCAATTAATTGCATCCTTCCACGATTTGGAGGAGGTTCCATGGGTCCATGTTCCCTAGTAGATGAATTCCAAGTATTTGACTTGGGTTATTCATGATGCAACATCTTTTTCGTAAAAATTGAAAAAGAGATGAGCTTATAAAACTGTAATAGAGATCATTCTAACGATATAACAATTAACACGAGAATAACAATTTTAAAACTCGCCGAAGAAATAGCAATTGCAATAATTTATCCTCTCATCCTTTCTTATGAAGTGGGAAAGAGACATTTGCGTGTGAAACTTACAATCCCAGTCACTTCCAAAGCACCAACACCAACGCACGAATTTAAGAGAGGAAGGTCTTTCTGGGTGGTCGTGATCCTTCCTTTACATCAAAAAAAAAACAGAGAGAGAGAGAGTGGAAGGTCTTCTCGGAAAGAGTTAAAGAGGGGAAGGAGAAGGTGTGGCATTTACTGCTAAACATTTTGCTCTATTTCCTTTTCATGTCTCCATTTCCAAATTTATGTAAGTTTCTTCAAGTGACCAGAGCTCTTTATACAAGCCCAGGGGTGGCAAGCCTTGTTTGGAGAGGGGCGGTGCATTTGTTCTGGTGTTGTGAGAAGAGAACGATGGTGAGAGGAAGAAGGGAGATAAAAAGAATCGAGAACCCCATCCAGAGGCAGTCCACTTTCTATAAAAGAAGGGATGGCTTGTTTAAAAAAGCCAGGGAGCTCTCCATTCTCTGCGACGCCGACCTCCTCCTCCTCCTCTTTTCCTCTTCCGGAAAGCTCTACGAGTATCACACCCCTTCTGTGCCCAGGTTATATATTAAGCTTAGCTTAAGCTCACAATGCTTCAATAATTCCTTCATTTCTTACCTTATTTGTTGATCCAGTGCCGAGGAGCTTGTCAAGAGGTACGAGGTTGCCACCCAAATAAGATTTGGAGGGACCTCCCCTTGGTACATACACACACACTCTCTCTCTCTCACACACACATTCTTGTTCTCTATTTGCCTACGCCATCTTAGTTTCTTGTATATAATCTTTTTCATGCAGGAACGAAATGCTGAGATGGAGAAGGTCCAGAAGTTGTGCGAGCTCCTAGAAAGAGAACTAAGGTAACCACCAACCACTGACTTGTGCTCTTATTTAGCGTTCCTGAGTTCCCCTAATGTAGTTATTATTGTCTATAGATTCATGAAGGTTGACGCAAGCCAACACTACTCGCTGCCAGTTCTCGACGTTTTAGAGGGCAATCTGGAGGCAGCCATCAACAAGGTCCAGTCGGAGAAGGATCGGAAGATAGTAGGAGAGATCAACCACTTGGAAAACATGGTTTGATATCTCAAACAATAATAAAGAATATATAGTTTTCATCATTTCTTTGACTAATTTGTCAAACTTTTGGATTTTTATACATTGGCTGATGCGTTTTGCTCTTTGCATGTGTTATTGAAGGTAAGAGATCGCCAGCAAGAGAGGTACGATTTGTGCGACAAGGTAAGATTTCCGCATCCAAAAGTCAAATGATGGCTAGCTCAAATGGTTCCTTGAACGCTGGGTGTTAATTTGCACCACTTTCTGCCTCCAAATGAGTGTTTTCTCTGAGAAGAGTGGCACATAGCAGTCATGTGTTGTGGATTTTAGTGTTGGAAACGGCACAGGCCTCTGTGCCGACTTGTCTGCGCTCAGTTGATGGAGATAAGATGGATCTCAAGTCATTTTAGTATGATGGACCCTGACATTAGGACTGTAGAAGCTGCAGCCACAAAGACTACTCATGCCCAGCCTATGCTTCATGGTGTAGGGGGAAACAGTTAACAGCTAGAGGTTCATCAGACTTAGCTGATTTCATTATGTGTGCAGGTTGCCCGTGCACAGGGTCTTAAAGACATGGCAGTACCACTCAACCGACTGGATCTGAAATTGGGTACTTGTGTTTCCTAAGTATAGCATCTTGTTAGGCTTTTAGTTGAGAAAGGTTGGTCATTGTTTCACCTCTGCTCACTCTTAATGCAGGGTTCAGTTGATCATGAACACCATTGCTGACATCTGCATGCTGAAACAAGTGGGAGAAAGCAATAGGGATTGTGTGCTATGAATGTTCATGTGTTTCTTTATATTTTAAGAGCAGAATGTAATACCTACCAGTACAATCAATGTACCAGAACGAGATCTTTTCTAGCACTTGAATGCCCTGTTTGACAGCATTATGTTCATGTTTTCCTAATCCTCAAGCATTCCCAAACTTTGATCCGCAGTTCAATATGAACTTTGCTCGCAATGTTCCTGCAGAAGTTTCAATTAATTAGAAAGAAAGGGAGATTACAATTTGAAGCTAGATATTGTCGTCCACTTAAGCCGTTGTCTCAATCCAGCTTCACAAGTAGAACTCCTAGGTCCCAAGTTCCCACCTCATCTCTGCCTTGTTTTCAGTAATGACCTCATCTCAGCCTATTGGAGTATCAGCAAAAAAACTGACTGCTACCGGCATATTATGGCATCTCAGTACGAGCTAATAAATCCTTAACCTCCCTTCAGAACTTACAACGAGAATAAACTGTGCCAACTCCCTGCGTGTGCATTCGCTCGCCAAGGATAAATAGTTTTAACATGCACAAAGTTCGATTTTTCTCATATAAGAAAAACTTTCCAACCACATTTTTATTCACAATATTTTCACAAGTAATGACGGCCAAAGACAAATCTTGCTCATTTATTTGTGCAAGAAACTATTTTGGCCAGCTAATTCCAATCCAAAAATCATTTAAAGAGACCTATCCGGTTCATAGGCCTTTTAACATCATTTTTGCCCCAAAACAGATATAAGAGACTTCTTTAATAACTTACGATTGGGTCTAACAAAAAAAAAACTTACGATTAGGTATATACCAGTGACATCTGGACTGTCAAAATGAATTTGGGCGAAACGGCCTCCTATTTCCTTGAAGAAATAAAGAGGTTTTGGGAAAAGGAAACTCAATCTTCAAACAGATCAAGGCCGAAATCGGGACTAATGGAATAAAGAAAAGATTTAAAAGGGAGGAGTTAAACATAGCGAATCCCAGAGATAAACAAAAGCTATGGATGTTTCCGCAGCGAATTTGATATATTTGAAAGAAAAAAAAAGAAGAGAAGCAACAGTTTACATGGATAAAAAAAGATGATAACAGGAGAAATTGGAGAGGAAATTTTAAAACCAAAAAGCGATAAGAGGGGACTCAGAAAGAACGTAGCGATGATTCGTTAAATAATAATCATAAGACAAACCACATCATTTCAACTAATATCACTTCATCATCGCCCCTCTGATCAGAGAATAGTCTATTAACAGGAGAACAATAAACAAGAAAAGCCAGTTTTTTTGAAGAGGTTGGATGGTAGAGAAGTATTGGTAGCACAAAAAATACATCGACGCCGCGCAGGATTGGGAAAGCCAGCTCCCAAGCGTGTCAATTTATAAAAGAGTTAAAAGGGAGAAGGAAAACCCTAGAATTCAGATGAAACCTAAACCGTCCGATCACAGGTGCCACGGTCCAAGCAGGCCCGAGCCCAATCAGTCTGGTAGGGCTATGCGGGCCTTTTCCTTCGGTTCCAATTTGATCCACGGCGTGGGAAATTGGGTGTGTCACGTGTGTGAATCTAAACCAGTTACTTGTCAGTGAGTCGGGGCATAAGACTCGGGTTGGAGCTCCTTTATCGGGTTTGTCTATTTTTATTGCCCACAATTTGTATTGATAGTTTTAGTAATTGCAGAATAGTTATTTGCCCTCCTAAGATAACAAATTTAGCCGCAAGCTTCTTAGTCCATGCACTAACATTTTAGTTGGATGTTAAACCATGTGCCTAAGTAGTAGGCTCCCTGGAAATTTCAGGTGGACTATACAATCCGTATTGAGGATTGGTTGCAAGAGTAGTTCAATGGCAGCTAACCATCGTTCAGTTCAATAGTACGAGTGGTTCGAGTGGTTCGAGTGGTTCATGCTTGGATCTTGCAAAGGAGATATTGATCTAAACTCAACTTCGAAAACATAAGTAAAAGGCTGAAATGGGACACAGACCAACTTGACTTCAGGTCAGACTTCGGATTAGACCCAAACAATTCAAACTGGACTTGGGCCTAATTATAGGATATGTTTGTCTTGTGGGCTGGGCTCGGATATATATTTGGTTGGACCCAAACCTGACCTATTCATGGCTCAAACATAAGCCCAATTATAAGCCCAAATCTAGGCACGTACAATTCCACTCAACTCCCTTCGTCTCATTTGGGTGAAGCCTTTCTTTAGCTTAGCTCCTTTGCTCTGTTCCTCTTATCACTCTTATCAAATCACTGAGAGAGGGCTCAAGGGCTTGAGATGATGGAGTCGTCATCGGCATCACCTCTTGGTTCTCTGATCTTCTTTGATAGGAGCTAGCTATTGCATCGGCATCGCCACCGTCCGTTCTCTCATTATCTTTAAAAAGTTCTGGAAGATCAAGATCGTCCCCTCTAGATTGTATGTCGGAAGAAGGCTCGTACCTTATCGATGGTCGTCGCTGTCGTTGGAGACTTGGTAGGCCTGAACAAAGTCATCCACCGAAGAGGGAGCACCAAATCAGAGGCCGGAGAATCAAGTGATGGTAGCTTTGGAAATGGAGATGGCGAGATGGGTTAGGATTAGGGGTTTAGAAGGTTTTTTTTTTTTTTTATAAATTTTAAGAGATGGAAGAGAGCCTATGTGGTTGAAAATCTGATTGAGCTAGTTCAATTAAGTTCAAGACAGGCTTAGATTAAACTCGGGCCTAAGTCTTTTAAAAAATTTTTCAGTTTAAGTCCAATTCGAAATCTGAAAAAAATTTCAGATTTGGATCGAGTATGGATGTAGGACAACCCTTCCAGCCTCACATGAATAATTTTACTACTTACAAACATAGAAGATTGTCTGCACTCCTTTTATACATTCAATCGATCAGTTTATGATAATTGATGATAGCATCTAGCAAAAAATATTGTATATCACCAATAAAAGCAAAAGGAATGCACGGTTCAAACGTTGATGATGGTATGGTGTCACCATACTACCATTTAAAGAGGGGAAAAAAAAACGTTCATGGGGCCAAGACGGTGAGAAATGTCTTCCTTTCTTTTTTCGGGAACAAGAGAAATGTCTTCCTTTAAGACATGGTACGTTACAAATCTACGTTCTGTGGTCAACACCAAACAGCTGTCCAAGTTGCACAAGAAAACCCCATTCCATTCCATCCACCCTGCAAACCCCCCCTCTATTGACGGCCTAATCAGCAACTCCATCGGTCTCTCAATATCCGTGAGGTAAGATGTACTTCCAGAAATAATATTTGACGATCTTACCAAAGAAATAATAATAATATTTTAGGACTCTACGGTCAATAAGAATAGTCTTTAGAGCAGTTGGGACATGTTCATGAGATTTGGGAGGATTTGGCAGACCACGTGATATTTGGATTCAGTAATAGTTCGGCCGAAACCTTCTGTTTGGCAAGATTTAAGACATCTTTGATGGCCCACGCTTCAGTCATGGGGGAGGAGGATGTCAGCATCGGTGCTATTTTGACTAATAGTATCCTTCTTAAAGCAACTCTTAACCATATATCTATGGAAAATTATCAGATAGACCAGTTCTATCATGGAGTTAGGATGAAATTATTTAGGTGGATTCATTTCATCTTAGCATGAAATTATCAAGTGGACTCATTTCATCTTATGTTCACGATGGATCTGAACCATCTAATAATTTCATGAGACCACATGGTGGGAAGATGAGAGGGGTTGAAGGGGTGTGATGCGAGCCATACATTTTTATTCTATCTTTTACCATCTTTCTTTTGAAACCCTTTGTCAATGGCAAGTAACTTAGCTAATTCTAGTTCAAATGGACGTGGGCTTGTGAACTCGACCCAATTGCTAGGTGGGTCGCTGCAAATTAGACGGGTTGGGCTGAACCCATGTGGTTTAATAACTAGTTGTACAAGTCAACCGATTTGCTACCTGAACCTATAAAATCCAAGCTGATCCTATTTATTTTAGGTTGGTTGTGGATGAGGTCAAGTATTTCAATCCTCACATGAGACTGCATGCCATTTTGGTTATGACATCATCGTAAGCATATGATCTCATTGTCTCCGGACCTAAATGGAGGAATGTAAATGTGGAATAACTAATATTATTTTTACCATAAGCATCGGTGTAAATCGTCATGTCAAAATGTACCAGTTCAAGAATGGTAACGGGCTCCGATATCATTTTGAAATGATGTTTGTTAAATATTCTCCAGGCGCCACCAAGACAGAGCAAACCGGGAACGGAACGCATCCGGCCAAAAAGCGGCTTTCAAACGAGACGCGCCCGTCGACCGAAACCGGCAACTCCGGGTTCCAAAGGAGAACGGCTATTTCTCCCTCCGCTCTCCGCTCTTTCAAATTCCAAATCTCTCAATCTCGCTCTCTCTGTCTTTCTCCCTCTCTCTCATGGCGAGCTCGACCCCAGTGAAGACTCCAAACACTAAGACCCAGTCCTCCTCCGCTCCTAGAAGAGCACCGCTGCCCAACGCGATCGATTCCTCCACCACCGCCGCTGTGGCACCCGATTTCAAGTCCCGATTCGAGGCCTACAACCGCCTCCAGGCCGCCGCAGTCGCTTTCGGGGAGAAGCTCCCAATCCCGGAGATCGTCGCCCTTGGTGGTCAATCCGATGGCAAAGCTCGCTTCTCGAAGCCCTCCTCGGCTTCCGATTCAACGTCCGAGAGGTCGAGATGGGCACCCGGAGGCCCCTCGTACTCCAGATGGTCCACGATCCATCCGCCTCGAGCCCCGCTGCCGGTTCCAGGTGCTCTTTCCTCAGATCTTGAAGTCCATTACCTCATTAGGCTTGATCTGCTAGGTTTTCTTTATAGGATTAGATTGTAGATTGATGCTTGAATCTGATGTTAAATGAAGCCCTAGTGTATCAGTTGATTTATGATTTACCTGTTATGGTTTCCTGTGAGTGCGTTATAGTAGTTGTGATCAGAATCTCACTTTTATTTGTCTTAAATGATAAATGTGGATGTTTAATTTCGTAGTTTTTGCATTGCAGTCATCGTCGTATCGATGCTCTATCCATAAAGATAGCATTTTTGTATAATTGTTATGGTAGGTTTATATACAAATTGCTTTAAATCACAGGAGGAAGATTCGGAGGAGTATGGGAGTCCAATGGTATCGGCTTCTGCCATTGCTGATCTTATTAGATCGAGGACAGATGCGCATCTAAGAAAGATTCAGGCTGCTGTTTCTTCAAAGCCGATTGTGATGAGAGCAGAATATGCACATTGTCCTAATCTCACGATCATTGACACCCCTGGTTTTGTTCTCAAGGTGCTTTTCTTGGTTGAAGTCAAGAAATTAAAGATATATCAGCAACATATCTATCTTCTTTAGAATATACTGGGTTACTTCACAATCCCCTCTTTGCAGGCAAAAAAGGGTGAACCGGAGTGCACACCGAATGAGATTCTGTCAATGGTGAAGTCATTAGCAAGCCCACCTCATCGCCTTCTCTTGTTCCTCCAGCAAAGTAGTGTGGAGTGGTGCTCTTCACTTTGGCTAGATGCTATTCGTGACATTGATCCCTCTTTTAGACGGACAATTATCGTCATCTCTAAGTTTGACAATCGGTTGAAGGTATCACTGAATTGCTTCTTACAGATCCATGCCCATCTCTGTATGGGAAATTGTTGTTTTTCCATTTATTATTCATTTTTGTGTGTGTATGTCTGTTTCTTGGGTTATTATCCTTACAAATTGGTGTCAATATATTGATCTAAAAATGAAAATTAACAAATGCTTGCAGGAATTTACTGAACGGTGGGAAGTGGATGGTTATTTGAGTGCTGGTGGATACCTTGGAGAGAACACCCACCCTTTTTCGTGGCTCTGCCTAAAGATCGGGGCAGCATCACTAATGAAGAATTCCGCAGGCAGATCTCTCAGGTAGATGTGGATGTAGTGCGCTATTTGCGTGAGAACATCAAAGGAGGATTCGATGAAGAAAAATATGCTCGCTATATTGGTTTCAGCTGTCTCAGAGAATACTTGGAAGCCGAGCTTCAGAAACGATACAAAGAAGCAGCTCCAGCAACACTTGCCTTACTAGAACAACGCTGCAGTGAAGTGTCCACAGAGCTAGCTCGGATGGAATCAAAGTTAAAGGCGACTTCTGATGTCACCTATCTTCGGAGGTCAGCCATGTTACATGCAGCTTCTATTTGCAGTCATGTGGTATGCAATAAAGTGACCTTCCTTTGTTTATCATTTTCTGCTTAGGCTTAACACAGTTCATCAATGTTCTTTGAAATATTATTAAACTTCGCTGTTGAAGGGGCATTAATTGATGGAGCAGCAGATCCTGCTCCAGAGCAATGGGGAAAACTACCGTTGAGGAGCAATCAGAGAGTGGTGCTGGGAGCTGGCCTGGTGTTACTATGGCTGTAAAGCCTCCTAACCATGCCCTCAAACTCTATGGTGGTGCAGCATTTGAGAGGGTAATGCATGAGTTTCGTTGTGCTACATACTCAATTGAATGCCCACAAGTGTCTAGAGAGAAGGTAGAAATGAACCTCCATTGCTGAATACTAATAAGTTTTACAGCAACTGTCTATTGGTCAAAGGTTGATATATAATTTCTGTCTTTTTGTATCAGGTTGCAAACATACTACTTGCTCATGCTGGCAGGGGTGGGGTGGTGGAGTTACAGAGGCAGCTGCTGAGATAGCTCGTGCAACCGCACGGGCATGGATTGCTCCTCTTCTTGATACTGCTTGTGAACGACTTGCATTTGTTCTAAAAAGCCTCTTTGATCTTGCTATGGAGCGCAACCGCAGTCAGGACTCAAACTGTAAGTAGGCATTTTGCACTTAATATTATATGATTTGGTTAAAATATCAAAAATTTGCTTTCTATCTAAAATATTAGTTGTTTTTATGTGGATCACATATATAATTCCATCTTTTTGAGAGATCATGGCCGTCTTTGTTTTCTGAATAATGTTGGGGGAATAAAAAAAAGGTTATATGAGTTCTGTAGAAGGGATGGGCTTATTCCCTCCCCTTCCTTGGGATAAGTAGCTTTTGGAGTTTGGTTGAAGGAATAACTGGGAGGGGCTTCGGGGAGGAAAGAGAATGCATTAGATGCGCTTCGGATTCCGTGATGATTGGATTTTTGTCATAGCGACAAAATTATCTTCTACTTTTTTTGTACTTTAGTGGATAGAGAAGTGAAGGGGTAATATGGTAATCGTATTATGATGTAAGAGAGAATAAGCTATTCCATTACTTCCCACGGATAGACTTATAGGGGTTATTCCCCACTTAGTCCCCATAAAACATGGCCTATGGGACTTGGAATTTTATCAAAGGAGTGAAGGCTGGAAGTTTATAAATGATGAGGGACACCTGTACAACAGAAATTTCGGATCCACCTCATCCTAAACAGAGGGGTACTACTATTGTTTGTGCTTCTGCTCATACACCCGGTCCTAATTAGATGAACTAACTCTCGTCTTTCGCTCTCTCTCCCTCTCTACATCCATAAAATAGGTGACTGATGGATTCTTCAAGGTACCCTTCCCCATGGTGCAAAATGTACCACTACGTGGTTTATTGGTAATCTGATGTATGGATTTCAATATTATAGTTTGTATATAGTTGAATTTTGCTGGAACTTAGAGTTCAAACTTAGCCACCTACATTTGTTGGAGTATTTACTAAAAGAGTGCAGGTTTATTATTTTTACTCTTTTGTTTCTGTTTATTTGGACACATCTTTTTTTTCCTTTGATTGATCTAAAAACACATTTTTATGTTTGAGTGTAGATTGGCAAATGAATGGTGACATGGATGGTTATGTCGGATTTCATGCTGCACTGAGGCGCTCGTACAATAACTTCATCCAAGATCTCTCCACACAATGCAAGCAATTGGTGCGGCATCACCTTGATTCAGTCACTAGCCCCTATTCCCAAGTGTGCTATGGAAATGATTTCCTAGCTGACAGAGGCAGATTTATCCGGTTTCCCTCCGCATCATTTTTCTTGACCTATCAGATGGTTCAATGGCACAAGATGAAACAACTGGTATGGATCAGGAGAATGTACCACCAAAAGATCAACAACATACAACACCTGGTAAAGCATCTGAATCCAAGGAAGTGCTCAGAGAAAGCCAAATGACAGTTCCTGAGACACCTTCCCCTGATCAGCCAGGTGATCTTTATGGGGTTAACAAGAAGGAAAATGGGAACTTAATGGATATTGGTGGAAGAAAGCGACAGGCAAGAATAGCAAATGGTGGAAGAAATTTAGATGCCAACCGAAATCAAAGTAGTGGTCTTTGTTTAGTGCAAATGATGTTGGTTCAAAAGGAGGGTCATCATACTCTGAAATCTGTTCTATGTCTGCGCAACATTTTTCTAGAATACGTGAAGTCCTCATTGAGAGAAATGTGCCATCAGCCTTGAATGCTGGATTTTTAACACCATGGTAGGCTTCTCAAGCCATTTTGTAGTCACAAATAATAATACATGCACCTCATCTAGCAACTGTCTGCTACTTCTCTTCCCTCTCACTATCAATCATTCATTTATATGTCATTAGGAACCGTTTGATGGCACTGGATTATGCATTCTGCCTCTTATTAGAAGCAGAATAAATCACCATGCTAGAAACGTCATTTGTATTCTCTACTTGTCTGCATTATTCTTTGTGCTGATTTTCATAACCTTCCATTCTTGCAGTCGAGAGAGGCTACTTGTGGCAATTGGCCTGGATTTATTTGCTGTGAATGATGAAAATTTATGGACATGTTTGTGGCACCTGGTGCAATTGATGCCCTTCAGAGCGAACGACAGTCTCTTCATAAGCGCCAGAAGATTTTGCAATCTTGTTTGAATGAGTTCAAAAACATAGCTCGGGCACTGTGATGGAGTTCTTTTTATTGGAACACGGAGGATGTATGTGATCTGCTTGCAAGGTTTCACCTATGCTAAACTTAGCGATTTGGCAATTAAACCCATTAACGTGTCGGTTATTTCACGGAAATGTCATCTTTCATCGTTTTGACTAGTGGTGATGTTTCTTCTTTTGATTACATACATAACAAAGATATGGAAATGCATCTTTACAAAGGTCCTGTCTTGTTAATATATTAAGTCTCAATGGATGGATTTATCATTCTCTTATTGGTTCTGGAGAGGAGAATTCAGTAATAGCAAATGTAGATCTGATATGCAGGATGTAATCCCCATGGCAATAAAGGTTTCACCTGACGTTACATTTCTGGTGACATATAGCAAACCTTGTCAATAGGTTTCTAATCTATCACATGCTAATTGTAGATGGTTATGCATGGTAAACAAAAAGAACCCTAAGGATGATATTCTAGCAGAAGACTTGACACATCGAATGTGAGGCAAACAACTATGGTTCTATTTTCTTCATTGCTTATGGTAATCTGTTGTTTTTACTGATTCAGTTCATCGCAATTTTCAGAACTTGAAAATTTATGTTTGCCCAGAAATTTGAAGATGATTTTAGCTGTCTTCAACAGGGCCTATGTAGAAAACACTCTCTAAATAGTCTGGCCACCTTTACATTCGGACTTCTTGATGGTGGAGGGGTGTCAACTTGTAGTATTGCTTTCATCATCCTTTTGGAAACAGTCTCTCAGGGGAACTTCTCAGAAAACGATGATTTAAGAGAATAGTTTTTTCATGGAGAATTTGAATGTCTCTTTCATATCAGGCTTAAGGCATCTGAAACAGTGTCAGATGTAGGACTTGTTTAAAATTTAAATCCAACAATAATAAGTGGATATGCAATGGTCAGTCTTTAGGAGACCATTATGATTACTATAATAGTTTCAGTAACAGAAATATACAATATAATATGAAAAGTTAGAATATAAGAGAGGGTGTCGTTGCCTAACAATGCTCATTCATTGCTCGAGTGAAAAAGTTCTCTCATATCATTTAATTATTAAACATTTGAAACAGTAATTAGAAAGTAGTTATGTAAATTGGAATCCGATACCACTATGTAGATTATACGACAATCAGTTGAATATGAAATAATTAATGTTTGGAAGAACAGAAATTTACAATAATATGAAAAATCAGACTGGTGATGGGGTTTGGTTCCACAAAAGTGTGCAATCATCACCTGGAAGATTCTGTCCTCCCACTGTGTTTATCACATTTTCCAAGCCAAAAGAACATGTATTTACATATGTTTTTGAAGAACCTCATAGTTCTTGGTTTTTCAATAATTTTTTTTGAATTATACGAACAATATTTCCTTTACTTGGAAGCAAATTGAGATATCCATTATTTTCCTTCTAGTCAATTATGTGGTGGTGTTGGACTTAGATTCTTCAGTTTAACATTTTGCAACGTTTACAACAACATTTTCCAGATAATATTCCAGGAAATCAATAAATGGAGGGAAAGATTTGCAATATGTTGATCCAAGAAGCCAGGATTGTTTACTTGCTGTTTTATGATGTACATTGATGTAGGATTCATCTTTCCAACCATTTAGATTGGAGTATAGTGGTGAAGAGATTTAATGGTTCCTGGCACGAACTTACAATGTGGTTAATTAAGATGAGATTACTTGGCTAGCTGTCAAGCCCTTAATGCCTCATCTGTTTTGATGATTTCTCAAATATACTATTCTGATGAAATGGAATTAGAGGGTGAGGATATTGGTGCAACGGTTTGGTTGCTCTATTATGACTTAGGTGCTATGGTTTAGAAACATGAAAACAACCTCTTCATATATGAGGGTAAGGCTGCATTCACCCTTCCCAGACCCAAACCTACAATGGTGAAAGCCTCATGCACTGGCCTGCCCTACTATTCTGATGGAATTATGTTCTGATAACATAGATTTACTATAGGATCAGATGACACTGAAAAAGTTCCAAAGAAGTCTTCCAACTTCCAATAAAGAAACCTAATCTTTGAGAACAATGGTTTCGCACAGACATGGGCACATATGAAAACAAAAGGTGGTTAGACTTGTACATTGTTATTTAAGTTGCCTAGGGTTAAGTTTGTCTCAAGTATATTTAGCGTTATCTGATTGTTTGATGGCATTTGTTCCATTAGCTGCTTTATGTTTCTACTCTATTAATAAAGGCTGGGTGGCACTTTTCTAGGCCTATCTTATAATAATAATAAAAAAGATTTTGTCAGCTTAATTTGCTGTAGAAAGACAGAAATTTATCTTCTATCAGCTTAGTAGATGTTCTTGGCCAAAGATTTTATGCTGGTAACCTTGAGACCTTATCAAACTATTTATGCTTTTCCAGATAGAGTTCTGACTTCTAAGCTACCTGATGTTCCGGAATATTTGAACAACCGCTAGCATCATGCTTGTTATTATTTAAACTGGTAATGAAATTCATTTGCTTGCTGTTTTATACTTTTATTCTTGGCTGCATTCACAGGAATTGCAACCAAAGTATTGTTTTCTAATCCTTAGTGCATCAGGTTAATGTTATACATAGACATGGGCAACGGGCCATGCCTCCCATTATGCGGCCCGGGCTGGTACGAAACAGGTCATGCCTGGCATGGCCTGTTAACTACAATAAAGGGTCGTGCCAGGCACGGCCCATTAGAAGGGGCCGGGCTGGCATGGCCTGTTAACTACAATAAAGGGTCGTGCCAGGCACGGCCCATTAGAAGGGCCGCGTGGGTGTATTTTTTTGAAATTTTTTATAAAAATAGATGTGGGATATTTTTGTAAAATAAAAACTATCTTGTAATGGTGGAGGGTTTGACATAGACCCCAACTGATCTATTAATATTAATTAAAATGGTACAAAGGGGGAGGGGAACTAGGCCTCATCTTCGAATATAATGAGGAAGAGAGAAGAAATTGAGGGGACTCACCTCAATAATTAAAAAATAAAACTAAAAAGTTACAAATATAATAAATTAATAATTAAAAATTTTACTGATCGTCATATATCGTCGGTAGTGTTTGTATCGTCGTTATCATCGGGTGTTGTCTTATGTCCACCTTTATCTTGAAGTCTCACTTCGGCATCCAACTAATTTTTGAAGCAGAGCAGCATCTTAATTATTTCGCCGATCATCTTACTCCTCTTTTCATCTAGAACTCATCAAGCTGCACTAAAAGCAGATTCTGATGTTACTGTGGACATCGGCATAACTAAGATATCACGTGCAATGACGGACATTACAGAATATTGATTTTTAATACTTTTCTATCATGCTCGCACATCAAGATTTTCTATTTGATTTTCATCATATGCAGATTGAAAATTATTTCATAAATAAAATTCAAGTTCACTATTTAAAGATGAAGATGAATTTGAAGAAATATACGTATGTCTCCTATGTGCAATGAATGAGAAAACAGATGATGAACGAGAAACATTAGAAGAATAGGCGGAGGTTTGTGAACGAAAAATACTAGATCTACGAATTTTATCATCATACAAAACATAAATATCATGAAAAAGTTGGTTTACTTCAGCTTTAGCGGGTTCAGGACTTAATTAATGTTTTCACAATATGCATTAAGTAAAATTAAAACACCACTTAATTTAATACATGGATCAAATATAACAGTTAAGTTATACATAGGACATATTCTATTCCAATACTTATTCCATTTAAATTCTATTTCATAATAATAGGCTTTAAAATATCATTATGTCTATGTTGTGCAAATTTTTGACTAATAAGATATGTTTGTTGTAAAAATGAAAAAAATTAGATAATAAACATCAGAAAAAATTTCAATGGTATTATAAAACTAACTAAATTTTTTTCAAATTACCTTTGTTCTAATCAGTTTCAGTCAATGTAAAACCTAATCCACGATCATTAATATATACACTTAATAAATTTTTATATGGATATGCATCATATATCATTGTATATGTCGAGTTCCAACGAGTAACTATATCAAGTTTAATTTTTAAATATTTACTATGATCTATACACATTTGCTTAAATTTTTGAAGTTTTACTCTTGAAGTTTGAATAAAAAAACTGCATTTTTAATTTCAGAATAACATCTTGAATCATGCCAGATTGAATAGAGAGATTTAAAATATGACATGCACATTTAATATGCAATAATTTTATTAATATGGGATGCAATGAGTCTTTCAATAATCTAATAGCAGAATTATTATTAGATATATTATCAAAAATAATAGACATAATTTTATCATTAATACCATATGTACATGCAGTTTGATAAATAGCGTTAGAAATTTATTGTCTAAAATATAAAAAATCAAAAGTACAAAAAGCAAAATATATTTATTTAATAGCCAATCATTATCAATGAGCAGTAACAATAATAAAATAATAACTACCAACAGATGTTATCCAAATATCAGAAGTTAATGATATTTTTGAATTTAGGACTGAGAGAGTTCCAATTAAACTTTGTTTCATTGCTAAAAAATTAGTCATAATTACTCTTCTAAATGTACGTCTCCTACTTTTTCTGTAAGTGGATTGTAAGACTAACTGAACATACTCTTCAAAATTAAGAATCACATAAGCTAAAAGATAATTTATCCTTAACTATCCATTTGACCAATGCTTTTCTTTGATTTTTATGATTATATGCAAAACTATCATAAGACTACTCCTTTGTATATTAAGGGTGCTTTGAAGACGAGCATCACTCATAATATGGCTCTCTTGATGTCTGTTCAAATGGCCAGTTCCCTTACTACTAGCACAACTATATAATTTGGTATATTTTTTACATTTTGCTTTAAAACTCCATCTACCATAACTCTAAAAGTCATTCCATACGGCACTAGTCCTCTTACAAAAGAAGAGGCAGAGCCTTGACCTTCAGTATTGATTTCAGAGGGTGCATGAATAGTAATTTTTCTTCCTCTGAAATCGAAAAAATGTCAAAATGACTCTTATCAAAAGATGCCATATCTAATTATAAGTTATGCAAATAAAAAAATTTATCAAACAAAGAAATTGAGTAGAAGTAGGCCATAGGTGGAGACTTGTGAGCTTCTTTTGTACTCATTCCTCCTTAGGACCTCAATAAAGATCTCCAAGGCTCCAATAGATGGACTAATCCTGCTTTTGTATAGCACTTGATCATTTGCTAATTGTTAATTGAACACTTGCTAATATTGCCAGAAGAGTAGTAGTAGAGAAAGAGAGGAGAGTTGATTTGGTGTGGTGAAAATAGGAGGAGGGAGGTATTTATAGGAATTCAATATTTTATTTTTCAAAATATCTCTCAAATTAGCCATTTTATGGCTCTTGGATGGGTTAAAATAGTCATTTTTTCAAAAATAGTTGTTATCAATCCAAAAAAATAATAAAAAAAGAGGATTTAGCCGTTACGGGCCAGGTTTGGCCCGTAACGGCATTAAATGGGCCATGCCAGGCATGGCCCGTTTGAGCTGATTTTTTTAAAAAAGAAAAAAATAAAAGGGCCACCCATCAGGCCCGTAGGTCTGATGGGCCACGGGCCGTGCCAGCTCAGCCTGCTAGACCCCAGGCCTAGGGCCGTGCCAGGCTGGGGTTCGGGTAAAAGATTGTGCCAGGCACGGCCTGTTTGGATCCTGGTCCGATGGGTCCGACCTAAGCCTGGCCCCATGGGCCTGCCTTATTATTTTGATGGAATTATGTTCTGATAACATAGATTTACTACAGGATCAGATGACACTGAAAAAGTTCCAAATAAGTCTTCCAACTTCTAGTAAAGAACCTAAACTTTGAGAATAATAGTTTTGCACAGACATGGGCACACATGAAAAGAAAGATGGTTAGATTCAAGGTTCGCCGTACCGGTACCGGACCCCGTATCGGTGAAATTTTATTTAATGTCGGTACGCGGTTCGGTACGGTACGGTAATGTCGGTACGCTTCGGTACGGCGTACCGGTTTGAGATCGGTACGGTACGATACGGGCGGTATGGGGCGGTACGGGCGGTACGGCATTCCATGGTTAGATTTGTGCATTTTTATTAAGTTGCGTAGGGTTAAGCTTGTCTCCAGTGTATTAAGCGTTATCTAACTGTTTGATAGCATTTGCTCCATTAGCTGCTTTATTTTCTCCACTATTAATGAAGGCTGGGTGGCACTTCTCTAGGCCTACCTTGTAATAATAATAAATAGGTTTTGTTGGCTTAATTTGTTGTAGAAAGACAGAAATTTGTCTATTCTTTGGTTTGTCTCTAAATTTGCTTTGCTTTGGACTTGGATGAGAAGTTTGGGTCTGGATTCTGTTATATATTTAACGAAGCTGTTCATTTCCAGAAGGATCAGCATGTGAACATTTCAGCAGCCATGCAATTTTCCTAGTTAGTTCTTTCTGAGGTTTGATGTATCATGACCTTTATCAATTTTTCACTTCTGAATTCAAGAGGTTGTTGATTGCCTTTTCAAAACTTGATTGTTGAGGAAGGAAGATGGCCATCCCATGTATCTTGTCATGTAAATGTTTTCTTATGTATAGCTGCAGCTGAAGCACTATCAAGGATCGATACTGGTTTGATGCAAACATATGGTAGTCCTGAAAAAGGGTCTACTTCCATAATCTATCAGCTTAGTTGATCTTCTTGGCCAAGGATTTTATGCTAGTAACCTTGCGAGCTTATCAAACTATTTATGCTATTCCAGATAGAGTTCTGACTTCTGAGCTACATGATGTTCAGGAATATTTGAACAACCGCTAGCATCATGCTTGTTATTATTTAAACTGGTGATGAAATATCATTCATTTGCTTGCTTGCTGTTTTATACTTTTATTGTTGGCTGCGTTCACAGGAATTGCAACCGAAGTATTGTTTTCTAATCCTTGGTGCATCATGTTAATGTTATACGATGGACTCCAGAAAGAGCCTTGGCTCCTTGTGATAGATTGCATGTCTTGGAAGAATTTACCCGTTGCTCTGAACTTTAAATATCATGTTTTTGACTAAGATTTCGTCATTATTTATGACTTTTCTCAACCATTTGTTTCTTTGAAGATTGTGACTGCGGAACAATATAACATCATGATTCGCCACATTTTTTTGATTACCTTGCAGGATAACCCAGAGGTCTATATGATTTGACTTTCTATGCAATTATCGGCATCAACTTTCCAATTAGAGAATCACATTCCCCACTTCTTACTTCACCAATGTTGGCAGACTAGACTCCTGAGTGCGATATTGACAGGATTCCAGAAATGAGTATATGGATGGCAATTGGATTTGGGCAGTGGATCATCCATTAGAACCAAGCTCAGTGTTTTTGTCGCCTTGCCATTCCCCAAAAGATCCTAAGATGATGGGTTCAGGACCATATCATGGTTGTTTGACATGCCTAGGTGCAACTTTAAGATCATGGGACGGAACCTTTTTTCTCCATCGTTAAAATTGAGATTCTTGAATAAAATGTTTAAGTGTTAGTTGATTAAATTACTTGCTTATCTGTTCTTTTCTTGTTATCTTAAACACATAATGGATAGCACAGTGGACATTTGAATTGCACCTTTTATGTTGAGGGATTAAAGTTAGCTTGCACATCAAATCAGGTTTTTATAGGTTATTGAGACCGAGAGACTAGTCATACAGTTGGCTGAATTATTGATGCAATCAGTCCCACGGAATCATACAACTTTTCTTTTTTTAAAAAAAAAAATTAAGGACAACTAGTTTTGTGACTTCAATCTGAAGGCTCCATATTGTTTTCAATTTAGATGTAAACATTAAATTAATTCCAACTATTCCGTTTGTAGAAAATGCTCAGAAATTCACGAATGATTAATTCAAAACTAAGATATAAATACGCGACAGGAGTTGATGATTACTTTTTCGCAAGAGACGGAGGTTGTTGCCGCTTTATTTGACTTCGGCGTGTTCAGAGTTCGCATGGGCCTTTCAATCTGGCAACAGGTTTGTGACATTGGATTCTCCCATTAGGATGCATTATAAATGAGAGAATAGCTTAATCCAACCAAAACGAGCACAAGGAAAAGACACACAGTGTCTCCACCAGTTCTGAGCATCAAGATTCTTCACCTATTTGCATGGTCCCAATTGCCGCACTAAGAGGAGGGAGGAATTTACCACCACAGTCTACAGAGGATGGATCTTTTGTAAAACATAGAAAGGATAAATTTGGGGGAATTTTAAAGATGGTGTACGTAAAATATTGTGTTATTGAGGATAAAAATCAAGTGCCTGTTGAACTTTTCTAAGGTTGTGGCCAAATAATAAGTATGCAAGACCAACATTGTACTGTAAAAAAATAGCTGGTGTGTGTGCGCGCTAACATTTATGATAGTAGGAATTGTTACTGCAATTAGTTGTTTCCAGGGGAGGACTGGCGCTCCTTTAAAAAAAAATAAAAAATAAATAAAATCTTTAGTTCATACATCGATATAGTTGTGTCCGTATAGCTTGCTAATTCCTGCTAGTTGATTTTCTTCGGGTGTCACCAACTATAGGAACCATCCAAGTACTTACATCCCTCTTGTAAAGTAGAAAAAAATAAAATAATGCACTTTATGGTACAGCATTCTGATAGCGTGTTGTGGGTTGATTATATGATTGTGTCATTCTCTTTCCTTGATATTTTCTTTCTAATTTTATTGGATATATTTATATTAAATTTATATATCTGGCTTGTTAATAATAGTATCAATGAGTTAAGAATTATAGAGAAACAATGATTCCTTTCATAATGCCATCTTGGCTGAGGTGAGCTTGAATTGATTTGATGAATTTCTGGTCCATTCTATACCTGATATTTTGTCCACAGAGCTCAGCTTTTGGTAGGGTTGGTTGTGTACTTCTTGTCCGGGCTGGTGATGATTTAGTCAAAGATGATTTGTTGGTGGAAGGAGTAAGATTATGAAGACAGGCTTTTACAAGTAAGCATCTTTAACACCACTTCCATGGGTTAGGAATACTAATCAATGGGACTTGGTCTGTGAGAGAGAGAGAGAGAGAGAGAGAGAGAGGAGGAC
>KE504800.1:548153-563757 GCA_000441515.1 Elaeis oleifera | reverse complement strand
CCCAACAAAACGAATAAACCCACCACTCCACCCCACCTCCCCAAATACCTCCACCAGCAGCAGCAGCAGCAGCAATGGAGCAGCAGCCACCGCTACGGCAACGGCGGCGGCGGCAGCAGCAGCAGCAGCAGCGCAGGTTCCATCTCCTTCGATTCCACAACCCCCAACGCCGAAATCCATGCCGAGATCCATCGAATCCAACCCATACCCCACCACCTTCATCCAGGCCGACACCTCGTCCTTCAAACAGGTCGTCCAGATGCTCACTGGCTCCGCCGAGACTGCCGCCAAGCACGCAGCCGCCGCCGCCAACCCTAGCCCCCGCAACCCAAGAACTCGATCCCTCCCGCCGTCAAGGCCACCGGCCCAAGAAACCGGCCTTCAAGCTCTACGAACGCCGCAGCGGCCTCAAGAATCTCAAAATGATCAGCCCGCTCATCCCCACCTTCCTCAATTCCACCCCCATCTCGCCGGCCGGCGGCTCCGCCTTCTCCCCCCGGAAGCAGCCGGAGATCCTCTCGCCGAGCATGCTGGATCTTCCCTCCCTGGCTCTCAGCCCGGTCACGCCGCTGATCCCGGATCCCTTCAACCGTTCGCCGCACCCGAACTCGACGCCGTCCTCGGCGATGTCCGCCGAGGAGCGGGCGATCGCCGAGAAGGGTTTCTACTTGCATCCGTCGCCGAGGACCACTCCGAGGGACGCCGAGCCGCCCGGCTGCTTCCGCTCTTCCCGGTGACGTCGCCGCGAATCTCCTCCTCGGCTTCCTCTCCATGAGATCTCTGGATCCTTGTCGAGTATATTATGGTATCGTGGTACAATTTGAATTTTACCTCTTCTTTCTTCTGCTGGAGAGAGAGAGAGAGAGTTGGGGCTGTCCATTATTATCGAGCCGCTGGCTAGCGGAGATCTCTGCTTCAATTGGATACAATTTAGTCTCTCTTTCTCCCTCTCTCTGATTCACTCCTCTGGTATTCTCTCTGTGATGCAAGCCAACCAGCGTGGTCTCAGAAGGCAAATCCCTCGGTATCTTTCAGTCTGGTATCAGATTTTCTTAAGCTATGGCCCCAATGAGAATTTTACCTTCTTATTTCTCTAGCGTTGTTCCATGTTCGTGTGTACTAATTTCTTTCAGGAGTTTCATACTGTTTGCAGAGAGAAAAGAGGAGAAAAAAAGATTTTAATGTTTAGCAACTGTGTGACATTTAATTCACATGATGGGCAGACAAAAGTTGTTTTTTTCTTTCTTTTTTTTTTTTTTTTTCTTTTCATCCTGCTGCGTTTGCTTTTGCTTTCCATATCTGTGTCAATCTGCGTGCTGGTTTACCATGGGCTGCTTTGTGGATGGAGAAAATGGTGAGCTCAGAGAAGAATTAGGCATTACTCTTCCCTAACCTTTCTCTAAAGAAAGTCACTAGAGAAAAACGCTGGTTTTTATTAAATTATAAAGTGAAAGAAGACCTGTTGTTGCCTGTCAGAAGCTGATTGGAAGGAGTGCCAAAGAAAAATTCCCTCTTTCACTCACCTCCATGAGTAAATGCTGCGAGCCAGGTAGGCACAGGCTTTTTTGGGCTGGGTCCTCTCGAACCCAATGCAGATAGGCAGGGCTATGGAATTGTAGGGAGAAATTTTGTTCCATGGGGCGGTGAAAGACTTTTCCAAAACTTGGAAGTGGCTTGAAGGTGCTGCCCTTTTGTGTGTGTGAATACTTTGGAGGTGGCATCATGGCTCAGTCAACTTTGTGAGTGTGTGATGGTGGCAGGAGAAGAAAAAGTGTTGGCTGAGGATGGCAGCTGTTGATGTCCCCAAAGCACTTTGCTTGTGCTCAGAGCCCATCATGTCCCTTCCTTATGATGGTTGAGAAGAGCTTTTCTACGGTACAGTAAACATTTTGGTGTTCTTCCTTTTGATAGTTGGAAAGGTCTTCCAAATGGGACATGATCCAGTTTGTTGGGACCATCCATCCATGTGAGACATATCCAACCATTTGAGTAGTCAATTAAGGCTGCAGTCAGGAAATAGGACTGAGCTGGTTGGGTTGGATGGGATTACCTGAAATGCGCCTAATAACTTTGCAATTAATTGAACCAATCACCAGATGTCATGTCAGCACGATCACATGGCTCTCCTGGACCATCTTGCTTTGACTTCGGGTTCCCTTGAAGAACAGCTTTCATGTGATTTCCACTTACAAGACCAGTTGATGTGGGAGATGAGACGCTGTACCAATTTGTTTGCTCTGCAATGGTATATTGGCATCTCATTTGTGTCCATCTACTCATGTCAAAAGTAGGTCGAATATAATGAGTTTAGATCCCCTCCAATTCACATGCACATCTAGACTTGAATTTTTTTTTTTTAAATCTTGTCCTAAAACTTAAGTTATCTTCTACTTATTCCATCAGATCCTGCTAATCAACTATTGGTGATTAAATAGACTAGCATAGACACTAAACAGTTTTTTTTTTTTCTCCCTTGTATCTGTTCTTGATTAATAGAATTCACTTAAATGTATGTGAGGTACTCCCAATCCATCCATAAACTATGCAAGCTTTACATATGTATCCCTTTTGCTGAGAAATATAGCAGCTATGTCACCATTAGGTTTGAACCCTGGATCCCTTCTAAAAGAATACCAACTAGTTTGTAATTTACTTTGAAACTCATCATTAGAAAAGCTTAAAAATGCCAATGGCTATTTAATCAACACTCACAAACCTAAATTGGCTGGCCTAATCAATCCTATACAAGCAAAGGCATAGAGAAGTCCGCGAAGCAAGATATGGCCAAAGCCAGACGAATCAGTCGCTGGCCGGGCAGGTTGAGAAAAAAGGCCCCGTGGGCCAGGAATTAAATAAAACAACTAGGAGTGGACCACAGCCAGATTTTTTTTTCTTACAAGAAACAATAAAAAGTCTTGACCCAGTCTTTCACGCCAGGATCATGAGCCCCATAGCTCCATTTCTTCTATATTTTTCTAATTATACTTTTCTGTCTCCAAGCCCGTGCCATCCCATCCCAAGTGCAAGAGGGAAAATAAAGAAAGCAAACAAATAACCCTCCTTGTGATCAAATTTCCAGCCTATAAATATATTTGAAGAGGTCAATTTAATTCCAGATTGGCCTGGCACAGCAAATTGACCACTTGATTGTTTAATAGGGACCGGAGAGGAAGCCACAAACATTGTGACGAGGAAAAGCAAAACCTACCCCCCATTGTGAGGTGCGAGAGCTTTGACATCTCCCAAAGGGCAAGAAGGTGGTAACTCCAAGGCCTCAATCCTTGGTTGGCCAATGAGGTGCTGCGTCGCCAAGCTGTTCAACCCGTTTTAAAGTACAAGAAGATGGACGATACGTAGCAAACTCCCATGTGACTCCAACTTGTATCAAACTCATTGATTTGGAGCGTGGAGGAGAGCTCCATGCAAAGGCTAATATAAGTGAATGGATACAAAGCTAGGTGCACCGGCCAGGATCCACCGAGGTAGGCATCGTATTTAGTTGGTCCGTCCTTTTCCAGGGGTTCTCTTTGGCTAGGAGAGAAGGGAGATGGCTCAAGATCAAAGCATGCTTTATAATAATACAAACATACTTGTAACTTCGGGCAGCTGTTCTTCTTTACCAAATTTATAGCAGCGGTTCTATCGTTGCTTATCTAAACAATAATCAGAATTGTCTATGAATCTGATTAAAATAATATTGTCAAATTGAAATGTTTTTGTCAGTCATGAAATAATATGTTATTAAGTGAATGGTGGTACAATTCACATTTTCTAGCATTTTCTATTATAATGACCTATACATAACAACTACTGTTTCTATTATAATGTTGCTCTGTTCTCAGTCCAAGTAAGCCCGTCCTAGCAATAGTAGCCGAAGCTTGTCTCGATCAATAGAGGTGAGCAAGACAGCTGGGTTCAACCATGGGTGTTGCGAAGGACTACATGGTAGGAGATATTGCTTATAAAAATAAATAAAAAAAAAATCATAGGCTTCCGGTCTTGCTATTTTTCTTATTTTGTTATGCATGGTCTAGCACGTACGTGGGTCGTCTCCGTGAACTTTTCATGACAGTACATCATATATTCAAATCATTCGTTACAACTACGGCGATGCTTAAGTAATTTATACAATAAGGAGTTACTAACTACTTTTATAACAATTACTAATTACTTGGACAGCACATCCAGCAAGAGTGGGTTAGCCCTCTTCCCACCCAAAAGGAATAAAGGTCAAACAGAAACTTTACTCCAACGGCCCCTGCCTTTTTATTTATTTATTTATTTTTAAGTTGTCCTCTTACCCGAATCTTTTCTGATCGGCGGTCATCTCTGCTTTACATACGGTCAACCTTTTCTAGGGCGGCTAATTTCCACTTTCCAGCCAATCTACGCTTGAACAGTGGGTGCTTTAGTTTACCGACACAATATACTTTAACAAGTAGCACCTAACCATATGACCAAAAAGAAAGTAGCACCTAGCCAGAAATAAGATGCAAGTGGTATCGTAGTAGAAAAGAGTGATACCTTTTGCAACCATGTTTGCCTTACAATCCAAGTCAGTTTATGGGAATACCATCATTTGCCTCTTATAGAGTTTTCCTATAGATGAGCCACGAATCAATTCACAATATATAAATGGTCCAAGCCTTTTGATCACAAGTAAGAAGATTTAAGAAGTAGAGGACAAATTCATCACGCAAATCCCCCATGGCCCATGTGATGAAGGATTGAAGGCAAAAATACTCCATGAGCAAATAGGAAGCCATAAAATTGGAATGCAAGATTTGATGATGACTGCTTTATAGTTGCAAAGATTCTCATGAACAGAATTAGTCTGAAAGCATTGCGTACTGGTCAAAAACTGAAGTCTAGCTGAAAGAACTCATTCCGATTAGCCCACAGAAACAACCTACTGTTCCTTGAACATATTCACTCACGCTCTTAATATTGCGTAAGATATCAGTGAGAAAAATCACAACCAAGCAAAAGAAAGTTTAGCTGTTTGCGCCTTGGAAAGTTTATATGGGGAAGCCATAGTTCTTCTGTTGCTGCAGGACTTCCTTCGAGCAACCAATGTTTCTCCTAAAGAAAATAATGTTCATTGAATATGACACCTCTACAAATATCGAATCAACTCAACTGCATATTTTCCTTTTCTTGTTGTTGTGATCTCCCCAATCTGAAACAAGTAATCAAATATGATGTGCATGTACAGTTATAAAATAAGTTATTAATTGACAGCAAAAGGCATCTTCCTCGTAATATAAGCTTTACAGCAATATATTCTGGCATTCTAGATATCTACTTTGAACATTCATGCAGAAAAACAACATATTTAATGCAGCAAATTGAAAACGAGAGGTTGCATTAGTATGAAAGTGGACTCAATACTGGACAATATAATAATGCTGCAATCGAATAAATTCACATAAACAAACTCATGTCTAATAAGGAGTGAAAGCTGATGCCTAAATAGGTATGTGACTTGCCTTCAACCGCCCTTTCCCATTGATGGAAACAATATCTCCTGTCTTGAGCACCGTTCCATTTTTTATCACCGGCGACCAATTGACTCGCACATCCCCAGCACTGAAACAAGAAAAGTTGCATTGATCACGTTATTGATGGACCAATAAAACCACAAAGACCGGCAGAGATATTTTTCCCTGATGAGCAAAACAAGGTATTCAATTCCCAGAAGCTCCAAGACCTGTGCATCAGCGGTTCTTTGAGAAAAGTGTTGGTGCAAGCAGTGGGCGCCATGCAGAATGAACCCAAGGACCACACCAAGCCTTTTCAAGGAAAATTAAACTAAACAAGATCTGTGGTAACACCATCAATGCCATTCCCACGCAAGATGAAGGTGCAGGCCACGTGTCTGTCAGATGATTGTGCATATCCCAATGTTATACACAAAGGATGTATCCCTTCAGAGGAACATATAGGACCCATAAAGCTGACACAAAAGACCTTGGAATAAACTCATCATGGTAACAATGGTCATAGTTGTGGTTCTTCAAAGTTCAAACAATGTGTACTTTTGAAATTCTGGGAGTTTCACTCTTTTGCAAGAGATTATTAGATGTAAAGGATCTTATTCACCTACAACAGACATCAATAGATGGACAATCAACTTGATCCACCATAGTTGTGTCTCAAATAATCAACAGGATTAAATAGTGATATCGATTGTTGCAATATAGTATAACTGTATAATTTGCATGAACAAGAAAACTCTTCATGCACTAGTGTGAAAGCTAAAATTCTATAACGATATAGAAAAGCTAGTTACTATTAGGCACATATCACGCGCAGCTTTTACAAAAATTCCTAACACTGGTGGTGGTTTCTAAAGCAATGTGGTTAGACTTAAGTGTCACAGAATAGTGAAGGAAGCATGATTGCATATGCAATGGGAGGAGACTTGCCACCTTCGGTAGCAACTGAAGTTTATTGAACTTGAAATTTGCATTTGATTGATTCAGGGAAGACAGGCTTGTGTGTAAGTGAAGTATTTATTATTTACTAGTAAGACTGCTGATTTCCATGGTTTCTGGGCTCTAGCAAAGGGTGGGCTTACCTGATACTTTTACACCCATTGAAGCTGCATTCGGTAAGAATAATCAGGAGGCAGCTCAACTTCATAAGGGATTTACAGATGAAGCAAATGAAACATCAACATGCTAGATAATCATAAAAAAACTAAGGCAGCAAACTAATCATCATTATAATTTGAGCTTATCCCATTAAATAAGCCACTATGAAGCAGAATCTAAGTAGAGGAGACTCCATGGAAGGTAGTAAATCTCTCACATATAAGATCCCAAAAAGTCGTTAGACCATAATAGGGTAATTAACATGAATTACTAACTAGAGCACTTACTGAAAAATGAGAGGCCCAACAGAACTGGGGGTAAGATGCACTAGAGTGACTAAATCTGTCTTCAAAGTTCAATTATTCAGAACATATAGAGAGGATTTCAATAAAGCATGATTTGTGGGGGAATATAAGAGTCCTTCTCCAGTATCAAGGTTAGATTTTGGGAAAGCTCTGTACAGATGATCATTTGGAGCATCAAAGAGGATGCAGATTCATAAAGTTAGATTTTGGATAGTGCTGCTGTGGCATATCATCAGATACAGAGCTAGGAAAAAAGTACAACTATTAAAACACAGATTAGCTACTTGTTATGAATGAATTGCAAAGATTTGTGAATCAAACAGGATCTAACACTTTATATGAACAGATTATAGCAATAATTCATTGTATGAGCCTACTAGATATATAACAAGGCTTGCGGGCAAATGTTACTGGATATCTCCATTTCTGAAAAAGTGGGCTGAAGAGGGTTAAGGGGTCAAGTCTTAAACACCTATGACTTTCCTTACAAGAAAATTGTCCAAATTTAAAATGCTAAGGATCCTATGAAAATCTATGTCACAAGTCGCCTTATTAGATATTTGATCCGATCATGGAGAAAGGAAGGAATTCCTTTGACCTGCCCAACTGAATCTCTAGAATAGAAGAATGGAGAATTGACAAAAGAAGGATCTAAATCTCCTTCCTTTTATTTATGATTAATAAAACGGAGTTACAAGGCCTTTATTTATGCTAGAGAGGTCCATCCTCACAAAATCCGGATTAGATTTCTCTTCTAGTCGGAAGTGCTCATAGCTTTCTCAGAATAGACATAACTAGTGGAAATAATCATAAGAAGCTAAAATCATAGTACAGATAGATCTGGACTCTTATATCTACTTCGTCTCCAATTGCATCACACAATTCTTCCCAGATTGTGTGATATTCCTAATCAAAGTGCTTCTCAAAAAGGAGAATTACTTTGACCAACCTATTTTGAGGCCCAAACAAAGAAAATTGCCCCTAATATCTGCATGTCAAACCCTTTATGGGTGAATGCAGCATCATATATCTTGAAAAATTACCTAAAAAAAAAGAGCATCTCAATTAGATGACTAGATGCCATATCGGATAGCTATGGCTTCCAGAAATTTTGATGCGCAATTCAACTTTTGATGTGCTGCATAGATGTGTAGGGATGACACACCACGTAAAGGTGGCGTAACAAAACAGAACTTCAACTAAAGTTAGAAGGTTTGTTTGGACATAAGGGAGATGCAGAAGGTTTGTTCAGACTTGAAGAAGAGGAAGCCCAAACACACAAAGAAGATCAAGATTTTCGCACTAACCAATAACAGCTCACCTGGCCTATGTGGTTACTTTCCAGGTCAGGGTCAGGAGGGCACGTTCCCCTGCCCCCCATCCCCCTTCCTCCACCTCTGGGCTGGCCCAGTTACCAATTCGGTGATTATAGCAATGCCAGGGGATTTGGGACTAGAGAATGCAGCATTAAGAATGCCAGAAATAAGGGCCTTTGTTCATCGTGAAGGTCTTTTGCAAGATAAAATTAAGATAGCAGATAGTGGTCAGGGACTGGTTTCAGGGTGAAGGATTGTGGTCGGTGTTAAGCTTTAACAGCAAGCCTCAAAATACTTTAAAGTTGAAAGGGCTTTGAGTACTATGTCGAGTTTCATAATCTTCAAAAGCTCAGGCCTAGTTATTAACAAAATCAGAAAATTCTATTATCTCAAACCGTGCAAGCAGGGACAAGCAGATGCAATTTCCTAGAAACTTTATTTAACATGATTTAAAATGTTCTCCGAATTACAACAGTTCTTTCATCAAATAAGAAAAAATAGTATCTCTAAATATAGGTCGTCAATTTCATTTAGTGCTATTTAGTTAATCAAAATTGTTCTGATGGTATCAAAGTTTTTACCCACTATGAAGGACATGTCTAGAGCACTGAATTTTGCTAACCATTTATGAGGCCAAAAGGTAACCATACATTATGGGAAGACATTCATTGTCAGCTCATCTAGAAATTTCATATTATGAAGTCATGGTCAGTAGATCTACTGAAGAAATAACTAAAACACAAGAACCTAAAGTGCAGCTAATTATGTTTTTTACCACTATATTGTCTCCACCATATGAAAGCCTATGAAAGCATGTTTAGAGAGTTTACAGGGGTTTGTGCAGAATTTTTACAGACTTTATAGCTTGTTTCTTCATCAATGGGGTAGAATTATTAATAAAGTTTGGAGGATAATCAGGTCCTTCTTATGTCTCTACTGGTTGTCAAAACCCTCACTGAGCATCATTACCAACAGGGAAGAATTGAAGGTGAACTTTCCATTCAAATGAAACTAGTTTCACACATTTCTACAGAACGATTTTTCATAAAATTTTGGTCTTAGAGAACATCTCCATAAGCATCCTAGCCAATTAAATGTAATGACTGGAAAAGAAACAACAAACACCTCAGAATCACTTATCTCCTTACTCTCTAGAAAATGGATCCAACAAACAGTACCTTGTTCGACTAGTCAGCCATCAATTTTGATTAGGGCAGCCTTTTCATATCTGATCTTCACACCTACTATTCATCCCACACCTCCAATTTAACAACAATTTAGAATCAAAAAGCCTTAGTTTGTCCCTAAATCCTTTCTATTAGCTATATCAAACCATACTCTCATGGAGAAGAAAAAACTTGCCGAGATCATCCTCACCACTTTTCCAAAGGAACTCCCTCTAGAAGGCTTTATGCTTTTTTAGGACCCTCATTAGGACAGCAAAATGAAACAGGTGGAAAGGCACAGAGGGCTATATAAAGGTTATTCTAAACCTAGGATATCATTTCTCATCAATGGTTCCTCAAAATGCAGTAGTCTTCCAGGAACAAAGAGCCCAAACCTGAAATTTCATGTATTCCACTGCTGTGCTGTCCATTCCAGCACTTGATCGGACTAGGAGACAAAAGCAATTTGCTTACACAACATAAGCAGTCATAAAGATAGCATGATGTGAAAAATAAGATCAAACAAAGAATACTGGGTTATGTAGCATCATTTTTAATAAACATCACATATTGTACCTGATCAAATTAACAAGTTTCGAACGTGATATCTTGAATCCTGCACTAGCTAGTGCATCAACCCTTAATGAAGCTTCAACAGTTTTAAATGACTTAGTCCTACAATTAGTTACATAGAAATATATAAGTTACACCAAGAATCAAAAGGATTAAAGCAACCATAAAAAAAGAATAAGAAACCAATATACACTTTGAAAGATATTGCTGACCTTGGTGGCTCATACTCTAAAGCAAGCAATGGTATTGTTTGCAGGTGACAGGAACATTACGAACCTACAAGAAAAATATACTTAGTGACAAGCTCTGTTTGTTATGGTTCTTAGAGAAAAAACTTGCTGGCTTCAAGAAATTTATTTTCATCTTCCTGAGTTAATGATCATTGTTAACAGATTTTTGTTATGATGCAATCATGCTTTAATGGTATCATCATGAATGTTAAGAACTAAAACATATGCTTTACATAATTGATACTTAGTCTTGCTTCCTTACTGATCGTCTATTATCAGTGACAATAGGAAATAAACAACTGCAAGTCAATGCATTCTTCTCCAACCAAAAGTATAAATTACCAACCTATAAATTATCTATAACAGACGCTGATTTTTGGTTACTTTCAGAAGACGAATTAATTATCAAGCTTTCTTCAGATTTTTTTTTTGTTTAAAAAAAAAAACATCTTGCCAAATGTAGATAACTCTCACCACCTAAACGTAGCTTTCACCATGTTTTCAAGCCAACTAAATAACTTCATAGCTGTAATGATATACCTCCACCTTATCCAGTGCTGATATAAGAAATTCGGTGAGTTCTGGAACAACAAGGACCTGAGCCCCCTTTTCTCCCTGGATAAAAGTGAACAAGAATCTACTTATAAGTTCACCAAGACGTTAACACTAGATGGAATAAAGATTAACCATGCTCACAGACATATACCTGCAACAATATATCTCCAACCTTCTCTCTTACAATCCCAGTGCCAAGAATCGCGCCGAGGAAGTCACCATGAGAACAAGCCTCAAACCCAAAGTTTCCTGAAATACTGGACACATCATGCATTTAGCCCAACCTTAGAAAGATACAGATATTTCGCACAACTGAGTCGAGAAGACCTCAAAGCAGCCACCATATCTGGGTCTGTCGTCATGGCGTCCGAATGTCCAACAGAAATGCGACATCGTTCAGCCTACATAAATCAATAAAGACTTCAGCACCAAATTATAAATTGAGTTCAAAGTTGTCAAGTACCAAGAGTTTTCATTCCAACCTGTGGGTAACCACCCTGAGCTACTGCTCTGATATCAGATAACTTTTCTAGTGCCGACATCGACTCTTTCACTGCCGGCGGAGGAAGAAAGTCTGTATGGAGAATTTCTCTTCTTGATGAAGCCCGTCTTGCCTATTACAATCAGAAATATATATATATATATCTATATATTGAGAAATTTTTATGATAGTTGAAATGGCCATTGAACCTATGCTAATAAGAATTCAAAATATAATCACGTAGAAGAAGGATACCATATCAAGAATGTTCTTCACGGCCTCGGCGACATTTTTGTCACCAACCCCTTGAAGCAACGAGTCCGCTCCGGGCTTGAGTGCATGAGCTATCTGGCATATCCCTGCGATGCCAAGTCAGCCCTGCTATTCTATATATGTATGGTGTTTATCTAATTCCGGATAACGTGCTGGGTACTCTAGGGGGAGGGATGGGGGAGATAGAAGAGGGGGTACCTCGGGAGGGTGAGCGGGTGAGAGTAGCAAGAGGAAAGGGCTCTCGTGTTTGCAGGAGGAGAGGGCAGGCGAGTAGTCGCTGGGCGGCTCTGGCCAGAGAACGCCCACGGGAGATTGGGACTACGGCGGCGGCGGCGTAGCTCCCGGCGACCATGGCCATTGTGCGGGTAGCGCTGGGCCGGAATGGTGAAACGGGGGACAAATAAAGGATGACTTTTCTTGGGGCTGGACGACCAATTATCCACGATAGCTTGGGAGAGACCGGGTCGGCCCACAATTCATGCCCATCCATGGCACTGTTGTGTATGGATCCAGGTTGGCTGCAAGACTGTTGTGTTAGGTCCATACCTACGGGAACTAATTGGCTCTGGGTACAGGATTTAGATTGGACCTAAAATCAAGTTGGGTATGGATCAGGGAGAAATTCTTTATGCACCGCACGCGGTGCTATGAAAATGCACCATCCCTTTCCATTAGACCACATAGCCATACTTCCAACACCTATTAAATATCTCCCAATCCCTTTCCATTGGACCACATAGCCATGCTTTCCAACACCCATTAAATATCTCCCAACATCCATTAAATACTTGCACATCCATTTTTTTGATTTGAAATTTTGAATGACCAAAATATCTTTCTATTCTGAAAAAATTATGACTTCCCATGACCTGTTATGACATCCTAAAGACATATTATGACTTTCTGAAATAAAAAATCATAAAAAAAAAAATCCATACCCACATGATCATGCCTGCAGGTCCCCCTTATGACTTTCTATTTTAAAAATTATAATATATCCTCACAATGTCATAACAGACCACAAGATGTCACAACAGATCACGAGAAGTCATAATTTTTCAAAATAGAGGATATTTCATCATTCAAAATTTCAAACAAAAAATAGACCTACAGATATTTAATAAGCATTGAAAAATGAGGGCTATGTAGTCTAATGGGATGGCACGGTGCATTTTACATCAATTTATTGCACCGCATGCGGTGCATAAAGAATTTCTCATGGATCAGGTCTAGATTTTTGAGCCTGGACCTGGATCTTTGAACTTGTTGCTAGTCAGTTTGATTGTTGCTAGGTTTCATTGGGTAGAATCAAATATAACAGCACCGATATCTAAGCCAATTTCAAAGTCAAGACTTACTATTGGAGTCCGATTTATGAGCTTTTAACTTTTAGCATGGTTCAAGTTCAAAGCTAGTCAAGTAGTTCTGGTTTGGAAACCACTTTGTTTACCAAACGAAGCGGTGGGGAAATCCATGTGTCAATAACCATACAAAATTCTTTGTGCACCGCTTGCGGTGTAAAAAATCTAATGAGGAGCATACCACTTCATCCTATTGAACCACGTAGTCACCATTCTTCAATGCGTATTTAATGTCTATTTAATGCTCGTAGTTCTATTTTTCATTTAAAATTTTGAATGATAAAAAATTATCATTAATTTTTAATAACAAAATATTTTTCTTCTTTATGACATCATGTGAAAAAATTATGATATCCTGTGTAGGAAGTCATAATTTCAATGCAAGATACCACAATATCAATATAGAATGTCATAATTTTTTCAAAAGGGAAGGGATATTTTCGTCATTCAAAATTTCAAACGAAAAAGTAGAACTTCAGGCATTAAATGTGTATTGGAAAGCGATAGCTATATGGTCCAATAGGGAGAAACGGTATGCTCCACATCAGATTTTTTACACCGCAGGCGGTGTATAAAGAATTTCTCCGATAATCATACATAAGAAGAACCTGGTTTGACTTGAATCCACTTTCGGCCCAAACCATAGTAATAGAAATGTGATCCAAAGGAAAATTCTTTGTGCACCACGGGTGGTGTAGAAAGTCCGGCGTGGAGTGCACCGCCTTGTCCAGTTGGCTCACATAGTCACTCTTTCAACATATTTAATGTTTGCAGTTTTACTTTTTCATTTAAAATTTTGAATGACGAAAATATTCCTGCTCTTTGAAAAATTATAACATCCAATATCCATATTATGACAGCCTACGTCGAAAAAGTTATAATTTTTATCCACATGATATCATAATATAATGCAGGATGTCATAATATGCATAGGATGTCATAATTTTTTTCAAAAATAGGATAATTTTCATCATTCAAATTTTTAAACGAAAAAATAAAGCTACAGACATTAAATGCACATTGGAAAGTGGCTGAACAAAAATGTTCCTTCTATGTTATGATATCCTGAGTCATATTATAACATTCTGTGTATAGAAAGTCATAATATGTCACGAGAGGTCATAATTTTTTAAAAGATAGGGGTATTTTGTCATATAAATTTTAATGAAAAATAAAATTGCAGGCATTAAATATGCGTTGGAAAGTGATAGCTACATGAATCAATTACATAAAGTGGTATACTCCACATCGGACTTTCTACACTGTTCATGGTGCACAAAGAATTTCTCGTGATCCAAATATAATCTTGTTTTGGAAGTCCATGAAAAGGAGCCAAAATTAGTAACTTTTGTCCACCACATCCGATGGAAAAAATATACCACTTCATCAGATTGGATCATATTGCATAATTAATAAGGAGATGAGCATTTAATGTAATTCAACTTTTTTTCTAAATTTTTTCTAACTAAAATACTCTTCCCTATTAAATACTATGACATCTCGAATAATATTATGACTTCCTATTATTTTTTCATATAATACAATAGGATGTCATATCATTAATATGATATCTTGTTATTTTTCTGATATTCCGATAATTATTTGTAGGATACAACAGAATGTCATATCATTATTATAATATCTTATTATTTTTATGATATTTCAATAACCATTTATAGTATATAACTGTATATTATATTATTATTATGACATCCTATCATTCTTTATAATATCTCAATAATTATTTATAGGATGTAATAGAATGTCATACCATTATTATGGCACTTTATTATTATCTATCATATCTTGGTCAAACATGAATAAAATAGAATAAAATGAGGGAAAAGATATTTGGATCAGAAAAAATTTGAAGAAAAAGTTGAACTACACTAATGTCCTGTTTGGCTAAGCTTTTAGAATGCCAGAAAGTACTTTTGACCCTCAAAAAGTACTTTCGGATGGTACAATGATGTTTGGTAAAAAATCAGAAAGTTGTTTTGGCTTTGTCAGAAAGCTGAAAAGATCTACTTGGAAAAAGTCGTATTTTGAAACTTTCTCCAAAAGTACTTTTTGACTAATGTCGAAAAGCTATTTCGATTTGTTGATGCAAAATTCCGCCGGCGTCGGAAAAGCTGGAGTCGGAGGAGCCGCGGCCGCCGTCGGGACCTGCAAAAGAAGTCTAAACCGGAGTTGGGGTTGCTCCGGCAAGACCCTCCGACGCTCAAGTCAGTTCTCTGCCTCAACAAAAATGGAGTGCTCGAGTGGAAATTTTAGCAGAGTTTTGAGATAGAGTCTAAAGCTTAGAGAAGAACGTATCTGGGGGTCGTTTTTATAGACGGAGAGCGTAACTGATTGACAGCGACGTCTGTAATCGCCTGGTAGTGGGCCGTTCGGGGCCACGCGGAGTTTGTTATGGAGAGTAGTGGCGTCATGGGCCATTCAGAGCCACGTGGAATCTGCTATGGAGAGTGGAGTGATGTCCGTTATCGTGACTTACCAGAGCGTGGCGGACCCGTATGGGATCCGTTACAGGAAGTGGAGCAGAGTCGTGGTCATCATTGTGATTTGCCAGAGAGTGGTGGAGTCACGTGGGATCCATTACAGGAAGTGGAGTAGAGTCGTGGTCATCATCATGGTTTGCCAGAGAGTTCGGGCCTGTCGGCTGAAGCTCGGTTGGGATGTCTGGTGGAACGGGNTAGCTTTTATCTAAGAGAAGCTCGGATGTTTTCGAGGTTGACGAGCCCACTG
>KE504800.1:530136-547356 GCA_000441515.1 Elaeis oleifera | reverse complement strand
CTGATAATAATATTATATTAATTATAAAATTTAAATATATTATATTATTCTTCACCATACAATACTATGCAATATTTTTTATTATCATTTTATCATACCAAAATATTTTTTATTTAATTATCAAATATATGTTAATATTCTAAAATACTTTATAATATGTTTATCAAGTAACAAATAGTTTTTTATAAAATTCTATTTTAAAACTTATTTCAAAATTTTAAAATTTTAATCCCAAACAAATCTAAGTGCCTGCCTTGCTACGTAGGTTAATTTGGTGAAGCGGTACATTTTTTTCTCCATCGGAAGTGATGGATAAAAAATTCTCAAGCCAAAATTAGTATGGGTTGACCTAGCAAAATCGATATATTACTGGGTCAAAAGCAAGAACCCTTTTTAGATATCTAGTTATATAAAAGTGATAGAATTAGCACGGATTCGTTCAATAATAGAGAACCTGAATATGAATGGGAGACATGACATGTCAGTGCTCATCATCGAGCAGTTCATTTCAAACTCTAGCAACAAATAAAGGGCCGTGCGTGAATATTTTGTGCAAGCTAAGACCCTTAATAGTGGGTGTCTACTCAACTATAGTGGAGTTTCAGGATAATCAAAATTACTATCATTATTAGGTCCATTTCGGATAGTATTGCTTTGACTCAAGGGAATCGATGTCTCCATCCAACAAGTTGTGCCTTGTTCTTCTAAACAAATTGATGAAACTTGGGAATTATTTGGACTCCTACAACTCAATCCCCTTCCCGTCCCTTGGATGAGAATTTTGGTCAACATAGTTAAAGTAATGTCACTAGCCAAAAAAATTGAAGCCTTCCGAAAAAGAAGCTAAGTATAAATAAATTGAGAGTTGTGACCACATATATGTTACTTTATCTCCAACGAAATCATGGTGTCTCATTCAACTTGATCCGTATTTTACCATATTTATTTTTGCATTTTATTAGTAACAGTAGAGGGCCCGTGTCAAATATGCTTAATCCTCGTGCCATGTTGGATACAACCAGTGCTGGTAAAATTTTAGATAAATTATGTTTATAGTTCCTAAATTAAATCAGATTTTTAAGTGGTTCCTAAACTACAAAAATTCAAAACTCAAGTCTCTTAACCATCTGAACCTTTTTAATGTTGCCCCCGGATGGATTCCCATCGTTTTCTCTCATCAAAAATTTGATATTGCAAAATTCGATGCTGACGTGGCAAAATCCGAGATAGATATGATAAAAATAATATTTTATTATTACTGTTATTTTTTTCATTCTTCTTCCTCTTCCTGTCTTCAGCCCTCACACCGGCTCGCCACCCTCACAATCCCCCCCTACCAGCCCCCCTCTTCGACGCCTAAGGCTTCTACCCACCTCAGTACACGCCCGCCTGCTCCGACATCGATGGGTTATGCACTGGCACCCCCCCGGCCCCGCCCCAATCCCCTTCCAAGTCAGCTGCCCCTCACCTTCCATCGTCGCCCCCCCTTTCTCCTCCCTCACCTCCTGTCGAGCCCTTTCCCGTCGCTGCCAACATCCCCGATCGACAGAGACCCCCCGGTCCTCGCTCCCTCGGCCGCACACCTCCGCACCCTGCTGTCCATCCCTGCTCTCCTCGCCATCACCTCCCATCGATCTGCGCTTTCACCCTCCTCTCCATCGTCATCGGTGTCGACCTTCTCTTCCGACCTCCCTCAGGTGCTTCCTTCCATAGATCTCAGAAATAAAAAAATAAAAAAAAGAGAAAATATCCAACACAAAAACTCAGTAGTCATCTAAGCTTCCATGTTTTGTTGCTCCAAGCCTCCCACCCTGTTGAGTTGGTGGGGTGGTGCAGAATCCACCGACGGTGATGGGGGTAGGGCGGAGTGCATCGGGGAGTGGAACCGCGGGGCACACGGGGGCAGGGCGGGGGCAGGGGGCACCTGTACGCAACCCATTGACGACTGGCGCTGGGATGGACAGGGGTGCGATCAGAGGAGTCGGTCGAGAGGAAGGAGAAGACTCCTTACAGAAGTCTTTTCATTCTTTTTTTGGGTGCTTTGCGAATCATGCAAGGATAGAGAAAAAAAAAGAGAGTAAAAAAAAATAAAATAATCATAAAATATTATTTATTATCACGTCTGCATCGGATTTTGTCCACATAAGCACTGAATTTTGTAACATCAAATTTTCGATAAGAGAAAACTATCGAAATCCATCTGGGGCCACATTAAAAGAGTTCAGATAGTTGAAAGATTTAAGTTTAAAATTTATAGTGTAGGAACCACTTAAAAAATCTGCCTTAATTTAGAGATTACAAACATAATTAATCATAAAATTTTTGATGTACAGATTATAGGTCATTTATCTTCATGGAATAAACCGTTTTGTTTTTTGAATTTTTAGCTTATATCTTGTTAACCGGTGCGTGTGGTTAATAGAGAGTTTAAAAAATCGTTGTAGGAAAAGATTAGTATAGCCTCTTCTTATAATGTTCCTGTTGTACTGATGACTCCAAGACATTCCTGACAAGGAAACGTTGTACTAAACATAATTTTATCTCCTCTGCATGTTTAAAATGCTATTTTCTATTAAATTTATGGATGTCATAATAACAAAAGGATCATGCCATACCATACCACTTGTTACATTTTAGATCCATACACTGATTTCACTGACAAAATCTACGTGGTTTATGGCAGGTTGCCATTCTATCTTGGCCATCAGGATATATTCCTTTCTGTTATTGCTGATAATGGCTGCTGACCCTCCATTACTTTTTCACAAAGCTTTTAACCAAGCCGTTAACATCTTTGGTGCGAAAGAATTATAGATCTTTTTTCTTAAACATCAATCGTTGGATGATGTATTACATAATTTTTAAATATTTTGAACTATTTTTTTCGTCTGTTTAGAGTGGCTATTGTGCGATCCAAGGGTACACATCGCCCAAACAAAGAAAAAATATTCTTCCGCACGGGAGATACAACCCGAACCGTTAATAATTCCGTTGAGCCGCGTAAGTCTTTGCCCGCCTGTGCACCCAACGGTGATCGTAAAACGAATGCAGCGGTAGAAGAGCCGTAGGCGATGCTTCATTCTCCAAATCCAACATCCACGTTGCTCTCAAACCGGGGTAACTGGCTGGCGTTGACGTCGAGCCGGTGATACCGCGAAGCCATTTCTAGCAGTTCTTTTCATAAACCGTTCCGTTACCAATTTGGCAGATACTATGGGACGCACGTTTAGGGCACACAAAACCTCCTCCCACGTGGCGCGAAATGATTGTTGCGATTGGCGCACATCTCGTCCAGTATCCGGTTGCCACGTCATCGTCAGTGCGCCCTAGGCTTTGCATGTGATATACTGGAGTCCGGTGCCCAGGCAGATTTCAGTATTTTATCGTCCATCCGTTTCGGGGGACTTCCATCAACAGTCGTGAAATCTACCTCCCTAGGAATCACTGCCTTCCATTCACGTGGCAGAGGACTAGAAAGCCTCGTCTTCGCCGTGTGGACCGGTTTACGCTGGTGGACAGAATAGAAAAGCCCAACGGAACGGAGGGGAGCCAGAGACCGCAGTCGCCATCGGTCTCCCACCTCGAGGAAACGGCGAAAGGTTTCTCCACCGGATCCTCTCACCCCTGACCAAAATCCATAATAAGAAAATTCTCCCCTCCTATAACCTAGCTTCCATATATAGCTCTCCGCCCCTCGCTTTGAAAGGGAAGGCGACCCCTTTCTCCTGCCGATCTCCTCACCGCGGATAGATTTCTCTCTCCGCCGTGCGATCTTGGACCCCAGGTCAGGATCCGCGCGCCTCAGCCTCTCATTCGATCGTCCGATCTCTTTCAGGGATTCTTTTCGTTTTTCTTGGCGAATTTTACATTAGATCGAGTTTTCCGAAGTCGAAGTCGGAGATGGTACTTAATCTCGTGATCCTTGCTGGGTTTGATTCGAAGTAGTTTTAGATCTGTTGATGATCGCAGTTTCTTGGAGATAGGGACGCGGATTGTGTTCTCGATGTGCTTGTTTTGGTTTCTTTATCGTAATCTATTTGATGATATCTGTAGGTTTGAATTCTTTTGGTTAGTTTTTTTTTTTGGGTATATTGATGCCTTTTGATTGCTATATTGGTTCTTTCTTTGTTGTTGTGCTTCTTTCTTGCTAATGATCTCGTGGATTGTGAGATTTTTTTTCTTTCTTTTTTTTTTTTTTTGGAACAAGCTTGTGAGAATAATTGTTTTAGTCAAATTGCATTCTTGCTCCTAATCTTTTGGTCGGAATGCGTGCCCTTGGAGAAAACAAAGATGGGGTCCTTGGGTTTCTGCTCTCATAGGAGGAATACGAGAGGAAGAAAGTAGAGAGTGGTCTATTCTACGGATTTTTGTGGTCGGAATTCTTGAAGATGGGATTAGCCTGACTGCCCATAATTTGACTATCCACATCACATGACAGATGGTGAGACGTTATTAATTGAATTATGATAAGTGCAACGACAGATTTGAATTACATTTTTTTCTCTATACGTTATATAGCAATATAGGTGTGATTTGGCACGCCAAAACTAGTTAATTTAAGGGATGAAGGTTGATAGGTGGAAAACTGGACATTATATTGGTTGATTGCACAGGGATTTAACATAATGTTTAGGCATCTGGTGATGACTTAAGCAACCATAGGCCCCCAAAGAGTCATTCAAGGAGTGAAGAATAGAGGTAAATTCTAGGGTTCCTTGAGAAAACAGAAAACTTAGAAGTTACGACTTAGCACTCTTAAGTATTAACCATTGGATTTTTCAGGGTAAGTGATATGTTTGCATCTTACTTATCTGATTAAAATTCCATTACTGACTTGAGATTCATGGAATATGTGGCTTATAGTAAAGCTAATGACTATGACCATTTTAACATGCCAAAAACTTAAGCTTCCTATGGCCTAGGCAATTAGATCTGTTTTGGTCTGAAGGTGTGCACAACCAAAGCAAACTCCTTTCTTTCTCTCTTTTTTTTTTTGTGTGTGTGTGTTTTTTTTTTGGCCAGGGTGGGGGAGAGGGGGGGGTCGATTCCTCGATTTTAACTAGCCTTTATCCTACAAAAGAAAAGAGAGGTCGATTCTTGCAAGAATCCTTCATTCACAGTTCGTTATTTACCACTCATGCTTTCTACATGCAGATTTAGATCTGTCATCTAAATGGTGCCTATTCAATTACATCTTTCACTGTAATTTGAGTCAAGTATAGAAAAGTAGTTGTTTTCTATGTGCCGATAAAGAGGATTGTGAATTAAATTGTGCTTATTTGACAATGTGCTGGGCATGTATCAAATGAAAAACTGATGGATGACAGCCCATTCAGTGACTTGATTTCTGAAGGACATCGGGGGATAGTTTAGTCAGGAATGAACTTCCAGTGCTTATTCTTCTGTTAAGCCTGAATGCCTAAATCTTGCAAAATTCCGGTGATGTGCAGAAGCTGATGGAATGAAGGTAATTCCAACTGCTTATGTGGCAAAATAAGATATCGAACATGAAGGATGCTTTGATATAATTTGTTAGCATCAGACATTGAATGTGCATGGACCTATAGACTAGTTAATATTGACATAGACATGACAGCTTAGTGAATCTTTAAGCAACCATCAGCCCTTCGATTCTAATTTACTAAAGGAGGATTTGCATTCTTAATATATAAATTTAAAAATGGTGCTGAGTACATGGTACTATTAATCATGCAAATAGTCTTCAGTTGCAGGAGGCCTTCCTGACTGTGGGTTTCTAGGTTATGAGTCAGTCCCTCTGGAACCAAATCGAAGGTAGTCAATACTATGTGATTTTATATGATGATTTAGCGTAACCATATAGGTACTTGAGTTGTCTTCATTTTGGACTCTGCATATATGGTAAAATTGTGGATGCAACTGCATTATTATCTAAAGTATTAAGTTTATAGCTCAGAAGTAGAGGGCAACTCATTATTCTTAAGCCATGTGGCTTTTAACATCTGTTTCGAAGTTCATCTAGTATTAATATTTTTGATAGTTAGTGCTGACAAATCATTTAGATGTGTATGGTATTCATGTGTGCATGGACACATACACAAGGTTGTGGGGACAACACGAGCACATGTTAAAAAATTTGGATGAATATTTCTTTTAAATATCTGGCTTCACTATAGAAAATCTTGACTTGGTTTTGTCTTTCTTATTCCTTTAAATAAATAGCTGTTCAAATCTAACTATCAGTTTAAGTGGATCCATTTGTTTCTGTAATTTATGAGGACTAAATCCAACTACTACAGTCTTTCTTAAACTTTTTGCAGAAGCCATGGGTGTGGAAGTAGTGGGAGCTGATGTTACATCAGGCCAGGTTAAAGGTATTGAAGGGAATGACACCTTTCTTGCTGAGATGGACAGTAAGACAGAGACAAATCTTGGTCAGGAAGCTGGGGAACCAATTAAATCTGGTCTGGGTGATAACTCACATGGAGCAAAAGAAGAGACAAAGGAAGCAGATCATGTCACAAATGCCAATTTCCCAAAGGATGCTGTGGATGAGTGGCCTGCTCCACAACAATTCCATACGTTTATTTGTTAAATTCAGGTCATATGAAGACCCTAAGCTGAAAGCAAAAATTGAGCAAACTGACAAAGACATTCAGAAAAAGAATCAAACACGATTTCAGATAACTGAAGCATTAAAGGCGAAAAGGGTAAGCCAAACCATAATGGATTTTATGCAACACTTGCAATTCCTTTTTTAAATTAGTTATAAATGTGAGAGATAAGTATCTTTTGAGCTTCACTTTTTTAATCATGATAGTCTGGTTCATTTGTCATGTTTGTGACTATAAGAACAGATTAAATCAGTGACAGCTAGTTGCTGATCTGATACAAACCTTCTTATTTTTTGTGCAGTCTGAAAGAGCAAATGTGATTTCACAGCTAAAGCCTTTGACTGCAGAGGACAAACAATACAGAGCAGTTATGGATGAGAAGAGAAAGGAATAAAACCACTGCAGACTGCTTTGGGCAAGCTCAACAGTGCAAATAATGTGGTGAGAGAGAAGGGCTTGGGTCTATGCTCTTCAGAGGAAGAACTTAATGATCTTGTAAGCTTGAGATATCTCATTGCGCTGGTACATTATTACTACTCTTGGAATGTGTGTGACGCTTTCTTCTCTGTGACCAATACAGATTAAGAGTCTGCAATATCGTATCAGTCATGAAAGCATTTCCTTAGATGAGGAGAAACAATTGATGAGGGAAATCAAACAGCTCGAAGGAACAAGAGGGAAAGTGATTGCTAATGCTGCTATGAGGGCTAAGATTCAGGATACGTTAGGTCAAAAAGATGCTATACAAGACCAGGTTAAGGTAAGCTCGCATGCTCCTATATTTAGTGTATGTTCCTTTGAACCTGAGTATATTTAAAGTATTTTATATAATCTCAAAATCTGCCAGTTTCAATAACTTTTAAAAACTTTGTTGCAGGTAATAGGTGGTGATATTGATGGAGTCAGAAAGGAGCAACAATCCGTTAGGGCAAAATTAAGCAACTGGAGGAAGAACTGAAGGCCATAGATGAGGAGATAAGTTCCCTGCAGGAGGAATTGACTTCAGTGACTGAAAAAAGGAACAAGGCATTCGAAACCTGACTGAACTGAGAAAAGCACGTGATGAAGCGGTAAGTAGATGGATTTTAAGCTTAACTTCATATGGCAGCATGGTACTGTACCTATTCAAAACATTGTGGGCACAGATTTTGGTTTTCTTTATGAATTAGATTTATGGGTGTAGATATTCTTCTTTTTTCCTGTTATTTTTACATAGGCCTGATATATGCATGGCTCCAATCTTTTACTGATATATATTCTTACTGGTAACTGAACCTTTGTCTGGTTTTGAAACTAAATGCATGCACCCTTTTTCTGATTTTTGATAGGGGACAATTGTGTTGGTTCCCAAAGTCAGAGAAAATATTGGTGTATCCAGTATACTGCTATTTCAATACGATGAAGCTCTTAGAAATATGAGGGATCTAGTATGGTATCGTCAATTCACTTTTGGGAGGTTCCCTAATAATATTGCACATTGACAACCTTGAAGATAGGCTTTGGAAGATAGAACCCCAAACCACTTGAAGAAAATGTAAAGCTTCTTTGTAAAAAGCAAAATATCTAAGAGAAGAAAACACCAAATATGGGTCAAATTGTCATGAATCTTATGCATAAACAAGTTGCATCAGGTTACAGCATTTTTATCTCCCTAATTTCTAGAGATTATTTAATTTTCATTTCTTATTGGAAGAATTTTCATTGAGTTAAGGGTCTTAGCTGCAAACACCAAAGATTGCTATGCCTAACAGTGAAGATTGTCCTTAATCAGTAATCATGACCAAGGGACATGTGATGGATCAATGCTCCTGCTTGATTATGTGATTCTTAATCTTTTCTCCATTAGTTGCTGTGCTCACATATCTACTGTCCTTATACTGGTAAAGCAATTATCTCCTTGCATTATACAATCTGGGAGAAGGAAGTTATTCTTATTCCACTCAACTTGAATCTCCTGAATAAATAATAATCAATAAGAATTTTAGAAAGTGTGGCTTTGAGCCCTTTAGTTTATTAATATTTATGATCCATATAATTATGATAAATATCATGGTTGGAAAGTAGAATCTATATTCTTTGTTTTATTTCTTATTAGGGCTAGTTTTATACTATTTGCTTTCACTCCCTTTATTCCCATTCTCCAAAATCATGACATACATACTCTGTTATACAAGTGACGTCCTTATCTGAGCCGGAATCTTCTTTTAGCTAAAAGAGGAAAAGTGCAACTTGTCTACTACTCTGTAGAGGTCTACCATCTTTATTTGAGTCTTCTCTAGTTAGACAAGGATGAAAATTTTCCTCTTTTCATGCTAGTGAAGTCCAATCCAAATCAGGTTGGATTTCTCTCCTAACTGAAAGCAAATATAAATTACCAAAAATAATAAACTATTTAAATTTTAAATTTGGGTAGAGCTTGATCTTGTCTCTTGTATGAACTTCGTCTGTATTCGCATCACTAAATTCTTACACTAAATTCTCAATGGATTAGAAATTATGACTTTCCAAAGCTTCAATACTTGATGGAGTCTTGGATGTTGTGGATCTTGCTTCTGAAGCTTATTTAGATCTATCTAAAGTGGCTAGATTGCTTCACGATAGTTTAGATGATTTTCCTGGAACTGCCTCCCTGTTTGGGAAATTGATGTGATACTACATAGAAGTGGAGCTGAAGAAACATCTGCTTTCCCATTTTATGGCTGAACTTTTTAGCCTTTTAATTTGAATTCATCCTTTACCATGGCATATCCACATGTTTCCGCATTAGTAGAGCAAACTTCTGTGTCTTCGGATGTGGGAGCCTATTTTATGACAACAATTACAGGTGTTGAAATTGAAGGTATCAGTTGAGTCACAAGCTTTATGAGTTGTGTGATCTTCTCCTCCGATTGGTCGAAACAAGACAACAAATCATCATCTGCTTATCCTTCAATGTATTTGGAGAACCAAAAGCGTTCTTCCGTTTACTTACACCACTCACATGTTTATATGATATACTAGAACTTTATAGAATAGGGATCCTAGGCTCTGATATCAACTTGATGCGAACAGGAAGCAAGAAATTCCTTCCAACCACTCAACCTGAATCTCTTTAAGAAATTTAGAAAATAGGAAAAATAGTGAAAGTAGAGTCTAGGTACTGGGATTCCTCTTCTAGTTTAAAAATGTTACAGCTTTTCTGAAATGGATATGATTAGAAGAATAATCATGACAATTAAGATCTTACAAATGTAAATTTTTACTAATATGTAGGTTGTCTTTAGCTGCATGTTGTAGTTCTTCCTATATCAAGAGATATGTCTGATCAAAGTCTTCTCTGAAAAGAAAATTTTTGCCTTTGTCGACTAGTTTTGTGAGGCTCAAATGATGTAATTTGGTCCTGAAACTCGGTGCACTGTACCCTTACGAGATGGCACCACATAGTAAAGCTTTAAAAGTTATCTGACTCGAAAAAAAAAAAAACTCAACTAGATGGTGTACAAGCAAGTTAGGGCTTGTGAAAGTTTGGTGCATGATTTCGATTTTCTGATGTAGTGGATCTCACTCCCGAGCTATATTCTGTCCTCCCCATAGTGTAGCTAGAGAGGTTCACCTCGAATGTAATGATCATCTTGGATCAGGTTTCCCTCTGTTTGAGGGATTTAGCTCTTGCTAAATGGGCATTAGTGATGTGAAATACCTCTTGGTTGGACCTTGCTAGGAAGTTGAGCCTTCTGATTGATCGAAAAGATTGGATCCTCTCATGCTTCGGTCCTGGGACCTTCGTCTCAATAACAAAGTCCTTGTCCGATGGCCTTTCTTGCTTCACCTATAGAGCATTCATAGTTTGTGGCACTGTCTTTTGTCCTTGGTCCTCACCAAACATAGAAGGGCTCAAATAGTCTCAAGAGATTCGAGTTAGGCGGATTGAAGGAATCCCTTCTCTCATATTGAATTAAGTTGGTATGAAAGCTCTCTTTGTTAAGTTTGTAGTGGATGAAACTATAGTCAATGCTCTTATTTTCACTCACTTTATTCTCATTCTCAAAATCATGATGTATGTCGTTTATTTATACTTATGAGGTCCTCATTTGAATCAGAATTTTCTTCTAGCTAAAAGAGAAGAAGATGCAACTTTTCTACTAAGGTTTACCTTTTCTATTTGAGTTGAATTTCTTCTAGCTAGAAGAGAATGAAAACTTCCCTCTTTTCATACTAGTGAAGTCTAGCTTAAATCAGGTTGCATCGTCAAATTCTTCCCGGACTAGATATTATGGCTTTCCAAAATTTTGGTACTTAACTAACTCCTAGATATGGCAGATCTTGCAACTGAAGCTTGTCCAGACCTACATGAAAGAGCTAGCCTGGTCTTGAACAGGTTGGATGATCCTCGTAGATCATCTCGACTCCAACAATCTCTCTTTTTGATTAAGATAGACAACTTTGCAGGAATATATTTATTCTATGCGGTACTGCTAAACTTTTATCACTATAATCTCTTCGCATAACTTCTTCATGATTGTAGCTGCAAACATTATGTGATCTTGAACAATGAAACACAATTCTCATTTGAACTCTGGTTGTCGATGAAGTTTCACCCCATATCTAATAATTTTTGTCAAGGATTCATGCAAGATCAATCTCTATACTGTAATTTCTCTTCTAAACCTTGCATGGTAGTCGCTCACTATGTGACCTAATTCAAGAAGGTCAATAAGTTAAGGGGGGAAGGATTAGGTTTAAGAAAATACAGGGCATATAAAAGACCAAAAAGCAAAAAGTTATAAAAATTGATAAATTCTTAAATGTCATGCACAAGATAATTATATTGAAGTACTCACCTCCACTTGACATGAAATGCAGAGATTGACAATGGTTATTTGGTTCTTTTGACGACTGGAGATATTATTGTTAAGACCTATTATACTTACATATTTCCATGTGCCGTTTATGGTGCTTGAGTTTTGGTGATGTCAATGCATGCATCTTGTACAGGCACCTTTGGTTGCGGAAATGCTTAATATGAAAGCCTACAGCTTATAGGCTTCAGTATATGTGAAGAACTAAGACAAAGTCTACAACAAGGGAGCAGAGAGCCTCTCATTATAGTTTGCAAATCTATTTGGTTCATGCTGGGGAGTGGGCTTTAGTGATGCTTTTCTGCATGTTTTTGTATTTTTGATGCTTGACGGTGCTGTCTTGTTCCTTAATTCCACTTAGGCATCACAGATGCAAAAATGCATGTTGCCTAAGTTAGGCTGCGGCTAATAATTGTCTTGATACATGTTCGTTTGATTCAGAATGCATGTTATTATCAAAACCGTTCACTCTTGAACAATGCCAAGGAAGTCGCTGCAAAGAAGGACTTAGCAGCACTGGAGGGGCTTTCTCACAGTGAGGTCAGCCTCATTAATATGTTCATATGTCATTGAGTTAATTCATATTTTTTTTAGCAGGGTCATAACTTCTCTTCCTTTGATGCTAGGTTGAAAAATTCATGTCACAATGGAGCAGTAATAAATCCTTCAGAGAGGATTATGAGAGGAGAATATTGCCATCACTTGATATTCGACAGTTGAGCAGGGATGGCCGAATGAGAAATCCTGATGAAAAGCCCATTATTTTGGAGGCCACACCACCCACTGAATCAGAGACAATGACTCCACTGAAAGCAAATGCAAAACGAGCAAAGGAGGCTGTCAAGTCTGCTGCACGGCCTGATGCTGCCTCTACTCAGAAGGCCCACAATGAAAAATCATCGAACCAATCCAGGTAGAACCAAGAGGAAAGGTGGGTGGTCTGGAGGACATAAAAGATAATGATGGTACTGAAAAATCCCAGAAAGAGCTGTCAAAGTCTTATGAAATTGATGCTGCAAAGTTGAAGGAGATGAAAAGAGAAGAGGAGATTGCAAAAGCTAAGTTAGCCATGGAACGGAAGAAGAAGTTAGCAGAGAAAGCAGCAGCAAGGGCAGCAGCCAGAGCTCATAAGGAAGCCGAAAAAAAGCTCAAGGCAAGTAGTCTCTCTCTCTCTCTCACTATCTGCGTGTATGTATGTATGTGTGTGTCAAGTACTAATAAGGTTGTTACCTGGAAGGAACTTAATAGCTGACACAGCTGATATCTGTTGAAAAAATACTAGGAGAAGGAGAAGAAAGCTAAAAAGAAGGTTGGACCATCAGTACCTGCCACATCTGATGAGCAGATTGAGATGGATGCAGAGCTTGTGGAACCAGAAGAAGCTGATGTAAAAGAAGATGACCCCATTCCAGTGAAAGCTAAAGAGCAAAAGCAGAATGTTAGGTACAGGAATTTAGCAAAAAGTCAGAATAGGCTTCCAAAGGTCATCCTCAAAAGAAAAAAATCACAATCATATTGGTCATGGGCTGTTCCTGCCACCATATTAGCTCTGGTGCTCTTGATGCTTGCGTGCTACTTTACTTTTTGGAGAAACTGATGTGCTAGATGAATTAGTGCTGATGGACCAATTTTGCAGTCGGGGCAATCAGATAGCAATGAACTTATCTTTTTAGTTTGCTGGTAGATGTACCAAGCACTTTTTATTTTGAGGCAATTCTGGTGTGTTTTTGTAGAAACTGAAGGAGCGTGCGATGGTTCTGTATGAGAAATCTGCTGGTCTCAGTTACCTTTTTGAGGCTTGCACACTATTTATAGGGTCCGATTTTAAACGGATGTCTGGAGAACTGGAATAAGATGTTTAGGGATATTGTCATTAGAATATAATATCTATTCATATAGTTATCAGTGAGAGTTATTTGTATTTTTATGGATAATGAATAATCTCATTGTGAACATCAGTAATTTCAGCCATGACACCAAGGGCAACCGCAGTTGTTTTATCCCATGTCGATCATTGTGCTGATTCTTGTCATGTGCATGCTGCTCTCTTGTTATTTGTGTCAATATTTGATTCTCATAATGATCTATTCCTGCATGAGCCAGGCAAGAATATGTACCGAATGTGGACTTCCTGTTTATTTATACTTCTTTTATCCATGCAAGTTTGAATCTGAAGGCATAACAATGTTATTAATAGCTTTTCCTGCTGGAACTTTCATTGGAGTACCATTGGGCGGAAGAAATCCAAGCTCTTGCTCTCCGCCACTCTGTTTTACACCAGATGCAGCCTGCTGGAACTTCATCTGTTATCGGTACTAGGGTCTGTGATGCGCTAGTGCTCAGGCTGTGAGGATCTTCTCTTTGCTTGCCTCTTTTGAACTGTGAGGGATAAGTTTCTGCTTGTAGTGGGAGCTCTTCCGGCAGAAGTCTTCTGTATCATTTCATCTGATAAACTGGTGGTGATTATGTCACCGTTCAGCTAAAAAAAACCTATATCTCAATCCAAAAAGCAACGGTCAAATCTACGATGAAATAAACATAATTGAATTTAATTAAGCTATTATATTGTACTGTTATACATCAACATGTGACTGGTCTAAAATGCTTTGCACAAACCTTATGAAGAGACGTTGGCTTGTCAGCTTTACATACTCGGCGAACCGAGCTCTTATCAGCTGACCGACAGTTTGCTTGTCAGATTCGCAAATCAAGCTTGGAGTATGATGATCAAACCAGGCAAAGGAGAGGCATTGATGGACTAATCCACGCGAATCCTTCCCTGCAACCTATGAAGTACGCAAAAATGCTTTAGATATTCTATATTTGGTACGCAAAAAATGCTTTAGATATTGGTGCCACAAACGGTAGTTGCAGAAATATATGCTTTAGATATTGGTACCACAAACGGTAGTTGCAGAAATATTACCAATCTACTGTATTATTGTTGTGTCGCCTGCATATTGACCATGGTGCTATGGGAGGTTCGGGTTGCATCTTTAATGCAAAGGATGATTGATCTTGTTTGCAAGCCCAACTATTTGGTAGCAGATCGTACTTTGGGATATGTAAAGAAGAGTTAGATCTAAACTGCTGCGCTCAAATTTATTGGGTTTTTTTCCCGTCCGATTTTTAAATGCAATGAAAGAGAAGCCTTTCTTCTCCATCCCATCGGCCACCGTTTGCTGCCCTCCCATCCCGGCAACGCTCTTCCATCCCCGCCGTCCTCCCGTTACTCTTCTCCATGCTACAGTGCGCAGCTCTATCAACTGCCTTCCTCCGCTCATGCCGTGTGCCGTCTTTCTCTCGAAAATTGTTTGACAGGAGGTGGAGATCAATCGACGGCGGGAAGGGCGGCGTACATCGTGAACGGAGGAAGACAGCAGATAGGGCTGCGCACTGCAGGATAGAGAAGAGCAACAGGAAGATAGTAGACGATGGGGATGGGAGAGGGCCGCCCCATATGATGAAAGGTTTGCGACTTGGCTCCGAAGTGGGATGGTGGCCCTTCCCACACACTCTCCTTTATGGCCATCACAATGCATTCAGGGGCTGTTTGGTTCGCAACGTGGATAGAAATTGAAATAGGTTGGAATCTGAAGCGAAATAGTTAAATTTTTAAAGTATTTGATTTATGATTGGATTAAGAATCGAAATCAAATTCGAAATAAAAATTTGAATATTCAGGAAAGCGTAGAGATTGAGTTTTAGATAAATTGAATCATCCACATTCGAAAATCAAAATTAGAATGGCACTGCATCCAACCAAACGATAGGAATGAGAGTTGTTGCAGAGGGGTTTAGTCTTATATCGGTTGTGAGTCAAGAGTAATTCTGACTTATATAGTTGGACTCTACTCCTCTTTTTGAGACGTCTTCTGGATCTTAGCTCAAAGGGACAAAATTGTGAGGCTCAAAGCGACCTGTTCAGTAAAAACTACGGGATCATCGGGCTAGAGGAAGGGGTCCTCCAATAAATAGAGTTCCCCTTGACTCGGGGCTATTATTGCGGGGGGAGGTGTTTAGTCCCACATCGATTGTAAGACAAGCGTAACTCTGGTTTATATGGTTGGGCTCTACTCCCTCTCTTGAGGCGTTTTTTAGGCTCTAGCCTAAAGAGACAGAACCGTGAGGTCCAAAGCAACCCATTCAGCAGAAAACTATGGGATCATCAGAGGATCGTATGGCCAAAGCAGACAATATCTCACGAAGGGTCAATGTTCCTCAAGCCATCCAAGCCAAGAGACCTTTGACCACAACAGGAGTCATCCATTCCCATTCCCATTCCAAATAGGGTTATCTCGACTCATAGATGATTTTTTGAATTGAAATCATTTCAGTAATACAGAAGGTTCGAGAGAATTACATGTTCATGCATCAAATTTTTTAATTTGTTGTTGGAAATTAATTGTAGTCCAACCATCCAAGGTTTACGAACCCCATAATCTCTACTTACGGCTCTAGTGATGCCCATATATTTCTATTTACTAATCTGCATATGGTTTCCCTTTCTAGGATCCATCCCCCGGACTTCATATGTACTTGAGATGAGGTGCAGAGGAATGAGTTCATATCCTCTCCAAACTATAGTTGGACTCAAGAGAGCCGGTCAATCACAGGTGCATGTTTATGGCATGATAGAGGTCACTTGATCATGACAATTATTGTGGATTTGTATTTCGACCTCGGCGGCAACATCTTCGACTTCGGCTGAGCTATGGAAGATGGGTGCCCATCAGATATACGCATATACGACAGAGATGAAGATCGTTGGACATATCCTATCAGCGGAGATTCTCGACCTTTGGCCTTGGATGATCCATTTTAGATCATCTTCGACCGACCTATTCCAGATTGCCTGAAACCAACATGCACTCTACTGTCTCCACGACCTCGACCTTGGACGATCTACCGTAGCTCATCTATGCTCGAGCTATGTTCTCTACTGACAGATCCGTCTCTTCCTCTCCTAAGTTGAGAAAGTTTAGATAGAATGAAATTTCTCCGCAATCGAGTCTCTCATAAAAAGAAATATCTCATCCGAATCAATCTGCATGACAAATCCGAAAGATTATCAGGATTTCGAGACGGAAACGACTCCAATTCCTCCCTTATAAATAAAAGGGCTTCGGGACCCTTAAAGTAAGTTCTTCAATCCTCGTTCTTTCCTCCCATTATTCTTCATCTTCTAACTTGAGTGTTGGAGGGTCTTCATAGGAGAACACCTCGGAAGACTTTTTGCAGGTATTCGGATGAAGCTCCAGCAGCAATTTCTTCCTCGGCCATCTCCATCTCGGCAGCCGAACTTAGGTGGGGAGATCAGGAGCAACAACAATCATACCATACAAGATGGCTATAATTAGCACACTAGTCCTCTGCATTCCTATCTAAAGGAGAGGATCCTGACTTTAAGAATAGCCCCACACCCGTTGGAATAGGACTTATCTAGTCTTGTGTACTCAGTGTAATTTTTTGTGCTAAAGTTTAAATTGGAGAGGTTGCCTACAAAGCAACTGCTTACTCGATATGCGATTACTCGATATGCGACTTTATCTTTTTACTTGCAGAATTGTGATTTGTGTCCTTCCGACTCTAAGGATTGTTCCCATGTTATTATTTCCTGCATTTTTGCGAAAGAATTTGGCAGCCTCTATGCAATTTGTGCCAATTACAATTTTGCTTCGATGACTTGCCGGCACTAATCCATTTTATGGAGGATGCTTTGGTGCGTCAGGAGCAAAAGGTGATTGTGCCGTATCTTGCATGGTTGCTGTTAGGATTTGATGCCTCGA
>KE504800.1:478154-508404 GCA_000441515.1 Elaeis oleifera | reverse complement strand
ATTATTTATTCTCATCATAGTAACTTTGAACTTGTGGGCTAGTCGGATAGTGATTGGACTGGAGACATGGATGATCGGAAGAGTACTTCTGGATTTGTATTTTCTATGGGAGATGCAACTTTTTCATGGATGTCAAAGAAGCAACCTATTGTTACTCTTTCTACATGTGAAGCCGAATATGTTGCTGCATCCACATGTGTATCACATGCAATATGGCTAAGAAGCTTGCTGAAGGAAGTTCATTTTGAGCTGAAGGAGCCTACCAAGATAAGCATTGATAGCAAGTCGGCTATTGCACTAGGAAAGAATCCGGTGTATCATCAAAGAAGTAAGTATATTGATATGCGTTTTCATTCAATCCGAGAACATGTGAAGAACAAAGAAGTAGAGCTACTGTATGTGAAGACACAAGATCAAGTTGCCGACATATTTACTAAACCATTAGGAGCAGAGCTCTTCACCAAGTTTAAAAGTTCTCTTGACATGATAAAGAAGAATAATTAAGTTTAAGGGGGTGTTGGAAAAAGTAAATATTAAATGTATTTGAAGAAATCGAAAGGTCATTTTGTAAACTTAATTGAAGTGGCAAAAATCAAGAATCATATGGAAAATCCAAGAGTCACGTGGGAAGTCTAAATGATAAATTTATTAGGAGAGTCAAAAGGTCATTTCTTATACCTATAAATAGATGGTTGTTATAGAATGTATGGCGTGGTAAAGTGGTATCAAGAATAGAAAAAAAAAGAGGATTTGTGAGAAAAAGTTGTATTGCTCCATTGTTTTATATAGTTTCTCATACTATTGTTGTATGTTCCATTACCATTACATATTCTATCATCTACTGCATGTCATGCTTGCTCCCGGCTACGATAAGTATATTGATGCCTCTCCTCTTCCTGATTTGTTCCGCCTCTTCCTCATCACCTTCAACGTTGATCACAAGAATCTCTCTTTCGATCAAAAGCATTAGTCTATTATCATTTTCTCCTATTGGCGTAGGTGCTGTTGCCAGGTTACAATGCAGTAGTAGTGCACCTGGTGTGACAGTGAAGGGGACAACAGATAAACATGGCTATTTCTGGATCCAAACAAACAAGGTGACCAACTATGGAGCACACAAGTGCCGGGTATTCCTCGAATCGTCGCCGTTTTCGCACTGCAATCTGCCAGTTTATCCTGCAGGAAAGAGGTCTGGGGCTCCCCTAAAGTTCGAGAGGAACAGAAAGGTGGGTTCTGGCCAACAAGCACTCTACACTGCGGGGGGTTTTGCATTTGCTCCTGCCAAAGGAAGAAGCTCTTGTCCCCGGAGTGCTTGAGAGATCTGTCATTGGACCTTGACATAGGATGCTATATATGCAGATAGAAATCAGTAGAAACAAGAGTCTCTTGGATGAATATAAGAGCTCGATATGTAGTCGAACCAGTCAATGTTTCCATAATGATTCGTCATCAATAATACCGAACGATTGTATGCTTTAATGGCTTAATTAAATTTCTGTTTTGTTCTTCATCATCCTGTTTACTTTGGTAACAACGTTCTTTGTGCTGTTGATATTTGTGGGGAGTAACATGGAAGTGAGATAGCTCACTATAATGAGATAAGCAAGGTAGTTTCAACTTGCTCGGAGCTTGCAATGTTGGCTATTTGATTAGCTTCCCGAAGTATACGAGTACCGGAGAAATTAATTGGACAAGATAGAGCGGATATACTTGATATTTCTCAATGTCGGATATTGTGAAGATACTTTACTATCAATTCATGCTATTACTATCTTCAAATCTCCCTTCAATATAATTTTATTATTTGAAATATGGGTATAGTTGTTTTTATAGTTCATAAGCTCGGGCTTAGATACCAATTGTGCTATGGTTTAGAAGTTGCACCGCGTTCCAATAGGCTGAGGTTCCATGTACAAGTCGTACGAGAAGTTCTTTCGAAGAATAATTCTTCCATTATTTTATTAGTCTAAAAAAAGAATTACTCTAAATAAATTGAAAAACAATCAAGCCAAATTAAATACACCAATTAAACTTTAGGAATACTTTAATAACACTAAAATATTATCCAAATATGATTTTCATATGACTTTCCTGTGGACTTCTACGAGCTTTCTTCTGTACATGCATAAAAGTCTATCCTCTTTTTTCCGGTATCCTCTTTAATAACTGGTAAGGATTTAATATTTATATTCTCTGTCTTGTGTGTTGTTGAATTGGAGAAGCGATGTTCTTAATCACTGAGCCTTCCACAATACACTGCCGGTGGATGATCAAGAATTGGACCCAACAAGAATACTCAGGCATTGTATATGAGAAGGGGAGAGGAAAAGTGGAAAACAGAAAACTTTCTTATCGTTCTTAACCTAGCAACCTCCAATAAGAATTCAAAGGTTAACCTAAACCATGGCCCAATCAAAAAAAAGACGAAACATAGCCAGATTTCCTATTGTAACCAACTACTTCAGTTAAAAGCATGATTGTGATTCCTGGTCCGAGCTTCCCATTCGTATGAGCCGGGTCCCGTGACTCCAACCCGATTACCAGCCGAACCACCCTCATCCCGATCCACTACATAACTCTTCACCGTACCGGCACGGGAAAAGTTTTCCTCTCTCTCCTTCACCGAGCTCTGAAAACTATTGGAGAGGGATGATTTGGGTTCTTCTTAGCCATCGCTGGAAAATTCTCTGCTCATCTGCCCGATCCTCTCCTCCTTCTACTTTCCATCCACCCCACGAGTAATACCGCGTCACTATTGTAACGAACCAATCAAAAGTCAGGAATGGATGAAATACAGAAGGTAGCGTGGGATATTACCTACGAAAATTGATAAAACACACTGCAATCAATAAAATATAAAAGTTTTGATTGATTTGTTACAACGGTGACATGGTGTCACCATTGAAACGAATATTTTCTCTCACCTCACAACCAATCTCATCCCATCCCAAAATCCTAGCCCTAACTTCTCCCATTTCATGTCAGAATTTGCTTCCTTCTCCTACTCTGCGGCCACATCTAGACAAATCCTCATAAATAAATGATCCAAGTGAGTCTTGCCACCCATAGACCAAGCCCAACTCGATCGTGCTATCTCCAAGCTCCCCACATGCTTTACTTCCACCGGCCTCGCCATCGCTCTCGCTTGCTACACAAATAGATATTAATCAGATATTAAATTTAATTCATATTCAAATAGATTTGGATATAAAATGAATATGAATAGATATTATCTGACCCACTTAATTTCACATCTAATGTCACGAGAATATGGAAGTTATTAAATTCATAGATACTAATTTGCTTTGTATGGTAACAAATTCCACAAGTTACATGAATCCCTTTTATCACAATTGGTGAGATAATTGTTCATATGTATAATGGGAGCCCGAAGCGTAACTCATTTAGAAAAAGAAAAAAAAATCTAAGAGTTAGTTTATTGCCTAGTTTATTGTGTTCTTCTCTTTCGTTGGATGTGTTGCAGTACGTGAACATCCTGGAAGCAAAACCACTAATGCGAGACACGATATTATATTAAATTACAAAATACTTCTTACGCTGTTTGCTTTGCTATTAAATCTAATAATACAAGCGCCAATACTAGCCGCAGTCCTCTCGACCCGAAGACGGCATTTCCTCCTCTATTAATCTAAAGAAATGGCACCGCGTACGCCTACGCCCTACCGGACCCCTCTGGGTCAAAGCCCAAGCCCTGGCCCGAAACCTGTAACACCATGGTCTATATACAAGTGATGCAGCAATGCCTTGGGATATATATCCACACCCACAGTTTGTGACACCATTTCAATGGGGACACCTAATATGGATGATCCACTATTACATTTATTAATTAATGCATGCACCGTCAGCATGGCACGCTTTATGGGACCATTTTTATCGGTCCAAACCACTGGCCATCTTGCAATGGTTGGCTATAAATGGAGGCTAAGACACGCCTAGTTCATCATAGCTCCCATTTTTAGTTCCTTAGGTGGCAGCAGTGCTCAAGGCTAAGATGGCTCATAGTGGGATTTTAGTGCTCTCTCTTCCTCTTCTGGTTGTCCTTCTGGGCTGTCTCCTTTCTCATGCCGAGGGCGTTGATACGGTGGAAACAACCTCCCTCCACGCCTCCCCATCGCCGTGGAGGGCGTCATCTACTGCAGGTCATGCAAGCTCCCCGGCTACGATAAGTCCATTGATGCCTCTCCTCTTCCTGGTTTGTTCCACCTCTTCCTCACCTTCAACCTTGATCACAATAATCTCTGTTTTGATCAAAAGCATTCATCTATTCTCATTCTCTCTCATTGGCATAGGTGCTGTTGCCAAGTTACAATGCAATGGTAGTGCACCTGGTGTGACAGTGAAGGGAACAACAGATAAAAATGGCTATTTCTTGATCCAACAAACAAGGTGACGAACTATGGAGCACACAAGTGCCAGGTATTCCTCGAGTCGTCGCCGTTATCGTACTGCAATGTGCCGGTTTATCCTACAGCCAAAGGGTCTGGGGCTCCCCTCAAGTTTGAGAGGAACATAAAGGTGGGTTCTGGCCAACAAGCACTCTACAGTGCGGGGGCTTTTGCATTTGCTCCTGCCAAAGGAAGCTCCTGTCCCCGTACTCCTTGAGGGATCTGTCGTCGGTCCTTGAGATGGGATGTTATGCCAATTAAAAAAAAAAAAATATTGTAGAAGCTGCAGTATGAATAAGCGTTCGACATGTAATCGAACCAGTCAATGTATTCCGTATGATTTCTGCATTGTGTTTTAGGTTCGTCATCAATAATACTGAACCATTGTGTGGTTTTATGGATTGATTAAATTCCTATTTCGTTCTTCATGCTGTTAATTTTGGTAACAACATTCTTTGTGATGTTGATATTTGGACTGGGATTTTGTTTTGTTTTGTTTTGTTTTGTAGTAACGTGGAAATGACAGAACTCACTATAACCGAGTGAAGGGAATGAAGGGGATACCCTGCATCCGCTTCCATATAGCGAGATAATTAGCTAGTTTCAATTTGCTCTGAGCTTGCAATATTGGCCAGATAGTCTGCTACATGGGTACAGAAGAAATTGGACAAGATGGAGCAGATTTGCCTGATATTTCTCAATGCTGGAAAATTTGAAGACACCTCACTATTAATTCATGCTACTACTATCTTCGAATCCCTTTAATATAATTCTAGCATTTTGAAATATAGACAGTTGTTTTTACCATTCGCAAGCTCTGGTTTAGATACCAATTTTGCGATCACTTAGAAGTTACACCCCATCCTAATAGGCTGAGGTTCTATGTACGAGTCATAAGAGAAGCTCTTTCGAGGAATAATTCTTCCATTATTTTATTATTCTAGAAATAAGCATTACACTAAATAAATTTAAAAACAACCAACCCCAAATCAAATACACTAATTAAACTTTAGGAATACTTTAATGACACTAAAATATTATCCAAAATACGGTTTTCATATGACCTTCCTATGGACTTTTGAGAGATTTTCTTCTCTACATAAAAGTCTATCCTCTTTACTAGATGATGAAGACTTGATATTTATATTCTCTACCTTGTGTGTTGTTGAATTAGAGAAGCAATGTTCGTAATCATTAAACCTTCCACAATACACTGCCAATCGATGATCAAGAATTGGACCCAACAGGAATGCTCTGGCATTGTATATGAGAAGGGAGAGGAAAAGTGCAAAACTAAACCAGCAACCTCCAATAACAATTCAAGGGTTAACCTAAACCAGGCCCAATAGACGAAAGACGAACAAGGCCCGATTCCCCGGTGTGACCAGACCAACTACTTCAGTTAAAACCATAGCCGTCGTTCCCGGTCCGAGCTTCCCATTCCTATGAGCCGGGGCCTGCGACTCCGGTCCGGTCACCACCCGAACCACCCTCGTCCCGGTCCGCCACATAACTCGTCGCCGGACCGCCGGCAACCAAAGTTTTCCTCTCCCTTTACCGAGCTCTGAAACTATCGGAGAGATGATTTGGGTTCTTCTCAGCCACCGCTGGAGAAATCTCTACTCATCCACCGGATTCCTCCTCTCCTGCTTCCACTCTTCATCCACTCCACAACCAATCTCATCGCATCCCAAAATCCTAACCCTAACTCCCCTCATTCCACGTCCCAATTCACCTCCACCTTCCCCTACTCCACGACCAAATCCAGACGAACCCCCCGAAGTAAACGATCCAAGCGAGCCCACCGCCCGTAGACCAAGCCCAGCTCGGTCGCTCCATCTCCGAGCTCCCCGCGCGCTTCACCTCCGCCGACCTCGCTGCCGCCCTCGGCCGCCACTCGGACCCCGCCTTTGCCACGAACTCCTCCTCGCCGCCCTCCGCCATCCCCGCTTCCGCCGCCCTCCCCGCCGCCGCAAACGACGACGACGACCATCTCTCCCCTTTCTCGTCACCATCAAGAAACTCGGCGCCGCGCGCCTCTACCGCGAGATGGACGCCGTCGCCTCGCTCTCCCTCTCCCTTCCCTCCCTCCCCCTCTCCGAGCCCTTCTTCAACACCATTATATATTTCTATGCCGAAGCCCGCATGCTCTCCAAGGCCATCTATGTCTACAAGCGCATGCGCGCCGCCGGCAACCCCGCCGCCGCCCCACCGCCCGGACCTACAACCTCCTCTTCGCCGCCCTCCTCGGCCGCGGCGCCAACTCCTACATCCATCACGTCTACATGGACTCCATCCGCGCCCTCTTCCGCCAGATGCTCGACTCCGGCATCGCCCCCGATGTATTCGCCCTCAACTCCCTCATCAAGGGCTATGCCAGCTCGCTCCACCTCAACGACGCTCTACGGGTGTTCCACCAGATGGTTCCGGTGTACGGCGTGGAGCCTGACGAGAACACGTACAGCTATTTGATTCATGGTCTCTGCGCGCAGGGGCGGACAAGGAATGCGGGGGAGCTGTGGGCGGAGATGAGAGGGAAGGGATTGGCGCCGAGCGGGAGGGCGGCGAACTCGATAGTGAGCGCGCTGGCGATGGCCGGGGAAGCGGCGGAGGCGGTGGAGATGATGTGGGAGGTGGCGTGGATCGGGCGGGTGGTGGACGGGATCACGTGTCGGACGCTACTGGAGGAGATTTGCCGGCAGAGGAGGGTCGGCGATGCGGTGGGGCTGTTGAGGGAGATGCATGAGAAGGAGTTGGTGGACGGAAGGATGTATCGGGAGCTGCTGCATGGGATACAGGACGAGTTTGGTGGTGGTTTAGATGGTGGCAACAACTGATCGAGAAGAAAGTATTCTGTTCATTGGGGCATTTTTGCAAACGGTTGCGGGTCGGTGAAATAGACTGAGAGGAAGGTCATTTAATGAAATTGACTGAAGTTGCAGCGATCGAGGAGAATGATTCGGCGGAAAATTATTGCACACGGTTGGTGAGTCGTCTGGAGAACGATGAACAGGTGTAGATGACACCACCGGAATGGAAGAACCCGGCACCTTGCTGTTAAGATCGTAATTTAGATTTTTATATTCTTTTTTTTTGGAAATATTTATCCATATTTATGTGAAATTTACACTTTTATGTTTGAAGACCCGAAACCACCCACTTAAATGAGCTTGAGCACCTGAACAAAAGGACACTAGAAAGAAAATGTACAATTTTACTTGACAAAAAAATGTGAATGGGTTATAGATTTTATTTTTAAGCAATAAGTTACAAATTATTTTGACACAAAAACATCAACGAATTCTTCGAAAAAGTGTAGACAAAAATGTGAGCGAACTCAGCCCCTCAATGCCATTGATCAGCTACAGTAATAATTATAATAAAATATGCATCTGTTTCCTCTCAATTGAGACAAAAACCACTTCGCAGTCTTCAACTGTTTGATGGAAGCCATCCAAGAGTCTGTCCTGCCAACATAGGGACTATTTCACCATAGGCATATGCATGGGATTCTAGCACTCTCCATGCACTCTTTTGCAATACAATCTTTGATATGTTTCTTGGTAGTCCATAGAAATCTGGGCCGTTGAAGCTTGTAAATACATCTAATTTGTCAAGTGCACCAGCCTAATGTAAATAACACCAAGCAGTTATTGTAAGTTTTAACTTTACAAGAGACGTCTCACAAAGAATTTTACCTAATCATCAACAACAGGGTTGTGAAGTTATGTCATCGACATCAGGTGGACAACTCAACTTTTCGTGTATATATGCACTCAAAAGAACTAGAGCCTGCATAGTGATTACCTTCATTATCATAAATATTATGTATATAAGGATGATAAGATAACTAAAAGTTGGAAATAACCCAAACAAGGTAGATGGAGAGGAGACATAGTTCATTAATGTTGTCCTGGGTTGGATTAAATGTGTTCTAAACATGAATTCTCAGTGAAACAATAACTCACGAAACTGAGACCAGGAAGATGGCAAGGCTTCTAATTCCTAGTTGTTTTAATAGAATTTAGACCATGCTTGAGCTATGTGCCACCCAAGGAAAAGGATTTCAGAATTTCATCAAACAAAAAGTTTTGATACCTGTTCGAATATTTTGGCATAAAGTGACCATGCAACAGGAGCATTATATATGCCTGCACATCCACCCGGGCATTCTTTTTTTCGTCTCTCATGTGGAGCACTGTCAGTCCCAAGAAAATATCTTCTGCTTCCACTTGTAACAGCTGATATTATATCTTGTCCTATAGAAACAATTCATAACTGAAATTATTGAAAATGTTGCAAAAGTCGGAAAGAGAAGTTAGTTCCCTTGAAATTCCCAGAGAAAAATAATAACATAAATTGGTTTCATTATCGCATTTCCTCATTTCAAAAGTTTGATAACAAGCTTTTGCATTAGCATCAATCACACAAATATGTGGGAAAGCAAGAAAACAATGTGAAATTTCAGACTCCTAATATCACATGACGGCAATGGCATTTTAAAGTTTTCATACAGTTTTTTGAAAAATAGATTTATGATCATCAAAATATTCTAGTTATCGCTCTTCTCTCATATTTTCTTACTTGCTTTTTTTGTGGGGAGGAGGGGGGAGGTGTGCAGGGATCTGTGGAGGTTGATAGAAAATTCTGGCAATAATCATCGCATTACACTCTTAGCATTATGTTCAGGTCCTTGCGTATAAACTAGAAACAAGAGACAAGACTATCTTCAACTAGCAAAGGGAATAATTAGACGTACTATGAGTCTCTCTTTTCATTACTGGAAGGCAGTAATTGTGAGGCTGCAACCCATTCTGAAACAATGAATTTCTATTGAGAAGAAGATGCTGTGGAGTCACAGTTGCAGCAACATGGCCTAAAGAACTACAGTATGTTAATAAGAAAATGAGCCCTCAAAAGAAACAGGAAAGGAAATGGAAAAAGAAATTTGTAACAAAAGATACCTTCGCTGGATGAATGAATGAACCTGACTGCATGCAAAGAAGTAATGTGTTCCATTACAACTTTGAGTCGTGGAAGCTAAACCTATGAGGCACGACGGCTTGTCGGAGGTCGCCATCGCGAAGGTGGAGGTGCCAATCGTCAGGCCTCGTGAGGGTAAGCTCCATGTTCACTCCCTCTGATACCGCCGAATTGGGGGTTCTCGCATCCCGGCGGAGGGGAAGGTGGTGAGGGAGGGGGGCGGAGGAGCCCAATTAGGCCTGTGAAGAATTGGATCGAAGGGTAGGTGGGCATCGAACAAGTGTTCGAGCCGCGGAGAACAACGAATTGCAACATTCTCAGACAGGAGAGAGAGAACCGATGTTTGAAGTCGATACCCAGTTTCCACTCCGGTTTCATCCAGGTGAATCGGGACCAAGTTGGAATGGGCCAACTGCCTGCTGCTGGTGTGACTCCGGATGGACTCCACTCTAACCTAACCTCTGCAGACCAATCAGCTTGTTGGGTCAAGTTGGTTGGAGTTTTCAACAGGCCTTGATATGAGATTTTGATTTTTTTTTGGTAGATATGAGATTTTGATTTGCTCTTCGTTTTTATCGGCGATCGAATTATTTGAGTACTGTTTTTTTTTTGGTAAAAATTATTTGAGTGTTGGTTGGTTGGACCACATTGCCATTTGATAGAGCTTTGGTGAATTAAATAGTTACAGTCGACACCAAGAACGGTTCAAATTTTAGCAGGATTTGGTCTATTTTCAAGCGTTGGTCTCTAGATGCATCACCGCTCACGTCGTCTTTTTATGTGCTTACCTTCTATGCAGTTTTGTTTTAGAAAAAAGGAACATATGATCTTTTTTTTAATGATTATATCCTTTAATATTCATCGGTCTAAAAAAAAATTGAGGTTGATGAAGTTGTGAGGATCATCAAACATCCTTCGAACTACTTTGTTTAGTGATGGTCATCTGTCGAATGCTTCCCTCTCTTGAACAAAGCATATATATCATGTGCATTACATACTAGTTTTAATAAAGCGATGCATTTGAACCTAACAAAAAACAAGAATGATTGTCTAGTCCCCATGAGAAATCAATATTCTATATCGAGCAATTATACAAACCTTGAGGCACAAGGACAACGAAGAGGTTGAAAAAGCCAAAGAAACTAATGATCTCAAGTCAACATTTGTCTTCGTTGCACAAAATTTCCTATTCTAAGTTTGGATGGGATTTCCTATGAATTTCTTTGCGTGTTTCAACTTATACCTTTTTTTATTCCTTGTTATGGGGCTATGGGCCTTCGAATCATAAACCCTTCACAATTGTGCTCAAATGGATTTGGCATCGTAAAGTTCGAGAACAAGAGAGCCTTGATCTTATCAAAAACAAATCGAGCAGAATTGAATTATTGGAGCCAAGTTTGTCCAAAAAGAAAAAAAGGAAACAAAATCTATTCAGATCACCGTACTCGCAACCCTATCGGCTATCCGCCTACGTCTTTGCATCCCTACGTCGAGTATAGTATGATCAAAAGGGTGTCTGTCTGGCTTTTGTTCCTTTTGCTTCCGAGTTTCACCTGCGGCTTTCCATTCAGCGGTCACCACACGGTGGGCGCATGATCGAGCCTCTGCACACCCGAGTGGGAAGTCCGCAGCAGCGTCGCTGATGGCGACGCGCCACATTCTCACCTCCGCCTTCAATTTAGGAGGGAGTGGGACAATACCCCTCGGTTCCTTCTCCAAGCCAAACGATGGTCTCCTCTTTCTTCCCGTTCGGAGGGCGAACAGCAAGACTAGGTGGAGCAAGTGGCGGCGCTGCTTTAATCTCTCTCACACCATCCATTTTCTTCTTCTTTAATTCGCGGTATCGCTTTATCCCTCTCTCTTACTCTTTCATGAGATAAAATCCTTTTCCTTCCTTCAGATGGCGAGGAACCCGTGACCCGACTGTCAAAAGGGCTTCTTTCTTATCTTTTTTCTTTCCTTTTTTTCCTACACTTGTTGAAAAGGAAAGATTTTGATCCGATTTCGATGTTAATGAGGTAATGGACAGTGGTGGATTCATCCCCGTTCGTTGAATGGAACTCATGGTTGCTTTTTTTTTCCTATTATATTTGGTTTTGTTGATAATTTCTTTAGGTTTGTGGAGGACTTTGATTGAAGTGAGGAAGCTGAGTGCAGCTCGGGAGATTCAATGGCGATGGCAGTAGTGCTCAAGGGGCCCTGCTGCTGGTGCTTCCGTGATGGATTTGGAGGGATTCTGGGATCCATGTTCTGGTCGTCGAGGTTTCTTTGATTGAGGTTCTTTTCAGATTGAAGGATTTGGGGTTGAAGTTTTGACCGTTCGGTGGTTGTATTGTTGAGTGGAATTGGCAGAAATGGAGGAAGACTTTGGTTCTTGGGTGACAAGGGCGAAGTTCTTGCAGGCTGTTCATCACCGGTGGGATTCTTCAAGGTCGCCTGCGGTTTGTGATTTTGATTGGGGTTTGAAGCCAAACAGCTCGAGTCTAGGATTGAAGAACAGGAGTTCAAGTTTGGAATTGAAATCAAAGAGCTCGAGTATTGAACTGAAGAACAGGAGTTCAAGTTTGGATTTGAACCAAAGAGCTCGAGTTCTGATTTATCTAGCTCTGCGATTCCGTCATCGGCTCAGCTCAATTCTGACCCGGGACTCAAGCCAAAGGTGTCTGTTTTAGAGCATTCAAATGCTCCTTTGGTCCAGTTCTCTTTCCAACCTGACAACGATCCAGTTTTGAAAGTGAAGAGCTTTAGTTCAGGTCTGTCTGTGCTGTCTAATCCATCTCGGGTACAACTGGATCGCAGCTGGGACCAAAACAATGAATACAAGCTTGGAATCTGCCAATTTTCTGTCTGTTCCATTCTCTTTCCAAGCAGGTAGTAATCCCTCGAAGCTACAGCCCAAGGGCTCAGATCTACACCCTTCTGATTTCTCTTTCCGTCCTGACAGAAAACCTGACTCGAATCCAAAAAGCTTGGCGTCTGGTAAAGTTTCTAAATCTTCTTGGAGGGCTATAACAAATTATGAGTCTCCTAAATCTAGTTTGTTTACTAATGGTAGAAAACAGAAATCTAAACCCAAGCAGAGGTCATCATCTCCTCCTCCGACTACCATTCTTTCTGATGTTTTTAAAGAAGCTAGGTCAATTGCAAAGAGATTCTCAAGCCCCCACCTAGCAGAAAAAATTCTAATAAGACCCTTCAGAGGTTCATTGGAAAGAGATTCTCAAGCCCACCACGTAGTGGGAAAAATTCTAATAAGACCTTTCAGACTCATAGATTCACTTGGCCATCACCTCCAAAAATGGGTGCTTTTCAGGATGCGTCTTCAATTAAAGCCTCTGAGCACTTGAAGACTACTTTGAATTCTAACGTTTCAGGTTCAAGCATGGTTTCTGTCTACTCTGGGAGGACTACAACACTTCCTGATTCTCATAATTCTGTTCTGTTGATGAACAGTAGAAACTCTAAACCCAAGCAGAGGTCAAAATCTCCTATTCCCACTGCTGTCCTCCACGATGTCTTTAAAGAAGCTAGATCCATTGGAAGGAGATTTTCTACCCCACCTCCTAGCAGGAAGAGAGCTGATAAGTTGCATGAGCATCATAAGCTCACTCCCCCTTCACCTCCCAATCTGAGTCCTCTTCGGCATTTGTCTTCAGTTAAAGCCTCTGAGAAGTTGAAGAGCAGGAAGGACTCTGCTTGGGCAAAATATTTTGATTATGGGGGAGGGAGAGTTGCTGCCGTGGAGACCATGGAGAAATGCACAGTTGATCTCTCCAAATTGTACGTTGGGCTTCGGTTTTCCTCTGGAGCTCATAGCAGGCTATACCATGGTATTTATAAGGATCAGCCTGTTGCTGTGAAAATTATCAGACAACCTGATGATGATGAAAATGGAGTGATGGCTGCACGACTAGAGAAGCAGTTCACTAGGGAAGTCACCTTTCTGTCTCATCTTTATCATCGAAATGTGATCAAGGTACTTGCTCTATTTTTTTCATTTTTTTGACATTTTATTTTGCATTTTTGATAACCTGTAAATAAATTTTGGATCAGCATGTTGGGAAGATAAATGCAATATGACTAGTTTGCTAGCACCTCCCTGTAGTTATCCACTGAGTTTCAGTGGTCTTGAACCAATCCTGAACTTCATAAAGGGTGACAGCTAGTGAATCATTGATAAATTGTTCATATATATTAAAAAGATGTAAACTAGTAAATAGGGTGCCAACTGGCCTAGGCTCAGTTGGTTGGCACTCTCACTTAGAAGAAGGTTCAGGGTTCATACCCTAGTGGTGGTGTCCCACCATATTTTCTTTAGAAATAGAAAAATTTCCTCCGAATAAATTCCTTGAGCCTAGAGTGAGCTTTCACTATATTATTCTTTATGCTATATTTGTTGTGTTTTTATACTCAAATTTTATATTGGTTATGTGTGCCTAGAAGATTTTCTTTGTGCAGTGCTACCTGGACACTTTAAAACCTGGGTGTTTTTTCATGCCTCGACACTTGGACACTTCATGACGCTTCTTGACACTTCAAGTCAAGAAACTGTGATCACCACAGTTGCATATCAATTTGGCTCTTACATCTGGAAATTTTCAAGTCTAGCACCATATTTAGTGAAGAATACATGATTCTTTTTTCAAACTACTAGCATTGGTCTAACAAACTATTTATTATCCAAGTACATATAGACATTTATAACCATATCTATATAATATGGATCTGTCTCCACATCCATAAAATGTCCCGTGTCTGGTTCTCATGAACACTAGGGCATTTGAGACCTTTGCCACATGTCTAGGTGACATTACTTTTATGTGCTTATAATTTCTTTGAGATAAATATGCTGAGAAGTTATATCGCTTGAGACTTAGTTCCTTTTTTTCCAAGACAGTTGATTGCAATCATATTATCTGCTTAAAAGTTTTCAGTGTGAAAATTGAGCAATTTTCAATGTGGATTGGAAAGAAATTCTGATTGGAAGATTCTTCTTATTCTTTTCCCTGTAGTACAATGGATGATATGTGTAAAAACAAAGAAAAAGAAAAGGATGGAGATTAAAGCATCGTATGGGGATAAAGAAGGAGGTGAGCATCTTGTTGTTGAAGATGGCTCCCTTGATAAGATGCCCTGTGGAAGATGGAGTAGACCTTGGAATTTGGTTAGGTCGATAGAGACTAATTCTTTGGATGATTCTGATTGGAAGATTCTTCTTATTCTTTTCTCTGCAGTAGAATGGATGATATGTAAAAGAAGAAAGAAAAGGATGGAGTTTAAACCATCGTATAGCGGTAAAGGAGGAGGTGAGCATCTTTTGGTTGAAGATGGCTCCCTTGATAAGGTGCCAGTGGAAGATGGAGGGTGAGACCTTGGAATTTGGTTATGCTGATAGAGACTAATTTCTTTGGATGATTTTCATCTCTTTAATTTGTAATCTGCTATTATTTGCATGTTTGTCTCTAGAACTCTAGAAGGTCTAAAGTTACTAGAACTTTTTAATGGGTGGGGCTCTCGACGTGATTATCCATACTTTGTAATGTTGTGTGTTGTGTAGATTTAATTATTGTTCAATGAATAAATAGTAAAAATGCTTAAAACAACCATGAACTTTCTTAGTTATGGTTTTATATAGCGAGAGAAAAAAAAAGAAGCAAATTTTAATGTTATGTGTAGGGGAAGGACAAGGAATTAAATGAATTGAATATTTGCTTTTATTTGATGAATACAAGAATTGATATAGGTATAACTTGCATGCTAAAATTTATGTCCTCTTAAATTTTTATCAACTGCTCTAGAAATGACATTATGTCCTCTTAAAATAACCTGGCCCCGTTAAGGAAAAGGAAAGACTTAACTCTGTTACTTTGACAAGGAATGATGGAGGATGCACAAGGAAAAGAAGATTGGCGATCAGTTTTAGTTGTAAAGTGGTGACAGGGCTAATATGTGTAGCGAGTCTTTGAATTTTAGATGGGAAGAGAGAATATTTTGGGATCTAATTATAATCCCTGGTTATGCATCATAATCCTGCTTCTGAGACAGGGATTAAAGTCATGCATGGTATTCTTTCCGGTCACTAGCTAGCACATCTTGCATATTGTACCGCACAGGCACATTCAGCAGGGACTGCTATCAGAAAATAACAAAACTGTTAGAGATATTTGACTAGCATGCCATGACAGACCACTCTTTCTTTCTCATATACAGTACTTTGCAATTCATTCTACTAAAAGCTACACATGTGAACACTCAAACATAGTACTTGACCTGAACATAACAAGTGTAGCATTTTAAGATGCTTTAGGAATGTTTGTTGTTGCTCACCTATCTGTTCTAACTGCATACTTGCAAAGAAATCCAACCCATAAACTAACTTGGATGACACTATATTGGTCTTGAAAAGCAAAACTCATAGGAGTTCGAGAAGATCTGGAAGAGGAATACTATTGTTGAAGCACTAAAATTTCACTTGTATGAATGTGTAGTTAAGTCACACCTTTCTATTTGTACAAGCTCAACTGTAGCATATTGCAGTAATATCTTATGGTATGGGCTGATAAAAATTGGTATGTAGCTTTACAAGCTGGTACTGATACACACTGCAGCTTAGCATGTATAAATAACATGATATCAGGTGGATTAGCACATGCTGCTGCAACATAGATGTGGTCTTTTGTTGGATTGATTTTGCTAATGTTTCTGTACTATTCAATAATCAAATTTAATTGAAAAGACATGGAATTATTTTATAATACAATTGCATATCAAAATCATCTGTGTTATCTCAATTTGATTATTTCTGGTTTGATGCAGCTGGCAGGGGCATGCAAAAATCCACCAGTCTTTTGCATCATCACAGAATATCTCTCAGGAGGCTCTTTGAGAGCATTCTTGCACAAACTTGACCACAAATCCCTTCCTTTACCAAAACTGATTGCAATTTCTTTAGATATTGCTCGAGGAATGGAGTATATTCACTCACAAGGGGTCATTCACTGTGATCTGAAACCTGAGAATATTCTATTTGATCAAGACTTTTGTGTAAAAATTGCTGATTTTGGAATTGCATGTGAGGAAGCATATTGTGATGCATTAGCTGAGGACCCTGGTACTTATCGCTGGATGGCACCTGAGATGATCAAACACAAAGCTTATGGACGGAAAGTTGATGTTTACAGCTTTGGATTACTGTTATGGGAGATGGTGACAGGAACTGTCCCTCATGAAGACATGACGCCTATCCAGGCTGCTTTGCAGTGGTTAATAAGGTATGCCTTTTACTATCACACATTCCTTTTTAAGATCTTTTTCCTGTATCATCTTCTTGGATAGCATTTTGTCTTAGCTACTGTTATGCAATCTTTTCAATGGCAATAGACTCATCAAAGTGGCATTTTCTGACATCGACCCATCATATTGCCCAAAAACTTTTGGTGGTGTTTATGTCAATACTTTGAAAAAGTCACCTTTTTCAATTATATAGCTGGCCAGTGTTCTGCAAGGTAAATTCTGTATTAATTATCCTTGTCACTACCTGCATTTGCATTGGAAAATCTAGTTATTAATATATAGAGATGATGGTACTGGAAGTGATGACTCTGTTCAAAAAAAAAAAAGAAAAGTGCATCGATCTTTCCATCAATGTTTACAAATTGACCAAAATACAAAATCACGACCATTATTCTATTTTGCTAATGCATGGAGTTCAAATGAACCATCTCTGTAGATGAATTTATTCACATGCCATTTTAACATAGCGTTTAGTTTTGTATATTTCATTCCTCCGTGCGACACTTTACTGGTCAAAAGGAATAGTTTCTTGTAATACCTTTATATGTTTCATTGCTACTGTCATAGTTCTTCGATACAGTGGAACAAGCTTTGCCACGTTTGTATTTCTAGATTTCTTGGTTTAACTTAAAAAGCGGAGAACATTGCTGGCAACTTGTTATTTATGCCCTAACAACTGTAAATGCGCTTTTCAGAACCTGAGACCAGTCGTTCCTGCTAACTGTCCAGCACCCTTACAAGCCTTAATTGAGCAATGTTGGGCTCTGCATCCAGAGAAGAGGCCTCAGTTTTGGCAGATAGTGAAGGTCTTAGAACAGTTTCAGTCTGCTCTTGCTCGTGATGGAACACTTGACCAGCTTCACAGCTTGACCAACCAGGATGACAAGAAGCCGCTGTTCCATGGAGCCAAAAGCTCGGACCCTTGCATGTTTAAATTGCTGTAGATTCTCACCCCTGAATCAACTAAGTAGCTTTTCTGCCTCTGCAGTTATTATACTTCCCCACCGAATAGAACTGCAGATTGTTTTCAGAAATTTTTAAGTGAACAGCTGGTTCTGCTGTTGCATTTGTCATGAGCGAACAAGTCATCACCGGTTTTGGACACAACATATCCGTTGTATTTGCAAGGAAACAGATCATGTTTCATGTTAGTTTTCAATGTATCTGCCATTGAGAGTTTTTCAACTTCGTTGGTTGCTGTGGACTTTTTGCTGGTTGGTCTCGTTCGTGTTTTGTCTGCCTTTGTTGGTTGCTCTGTCTCACTGTGACTAAATCTATTCTATCTCTCATGTTTGTATATCTGCTGTTTTACTAAGCTTTTTGATCGGTCCATTTGATTTTGTGTTTCGACCGAACAAAGCTCTTAGAAACTCTCGCAAACTAGTATCTTCTCTATATTCTAGTGGATAAAATCTACTAGTAGGTACTCTGAATAGCTGGAAATCATGTTTTGGATGCTTTCAGAAATCATATCATTTCGTGCTTTCGTCTGAAAGAAAGGTCTCTTCTAGAGTTTGTGTTGTATCCAGATGAACAAGACTCGTTACATTTTGTTAAGACAGAGGTGGGAACCTGCATCATATTCGGTTTCTCATGAGAGGAAAAGGAACAAATAAGGCATTTGGTTCATAGAAGACCAAACTTGCATTGACAATTAGAGGAAGGGAACTCCAGCTCCCCAACTGGTCAAGCCATATCTACTTTAAGCAAACATAGTTTCTTGGTCTTTTGCCATGGTAGTTACATATTGCTGGTATACTTGCTAGCACTAGTCCTGTTAAATGAACATATATAGTCCCTCCCACGGGAAAAAAAAGTGAAAGAACACGGTTCCTCCATCTTCTCCATTCAAGTTGGATTAAGATATGAATACGATGACCAAAACGGGCTGTTGCTCGTAGGCTATTGCCTAGATTCACCCAAGACTAGCACCTCCTGAAGCACATGGGGATGGGGTCCCAACAGCCAGCGTTGCACGGTTGTCCCCACCACAAATACTTCATGTTAGTGAACAATCAATAGAACCATTTCCATTTTTTTTTTTGGAAAAAAAAAAGATCAATATCTACTCTTAGAACTTCTTGCACTGAGAAATTTATTAGTTACCTTGAATCGGCTAATGAGCTGAGCGAGGATGTCAAGATGCTAACTATATTGACCATAGTGGGCATTAGTGCCACAAAAGCCATCCTATTTCCAAATACATTTTCCTTGGATTGTCGTTCACAGTTATAGCCAGAGAGTTAAGTCGGCGAGTGATCGAGTTGTTGCATGGATATGGGAATCGCAAAGCCAATCTCATGGAGGAACGCCCAAGATTTCCGTCCAAGAAGTCAAGCATGGGATTTTCCAGCTCGCTCTCAGAAGCCATCCAAATGTTAGACCGGGGGGGATCAAACTGGCAAAGCTAGAAGTTCCGGTTCATAAAAACACATTTGGTTCTCCAAGGATTCTGCTGGCGTTGTTTCGTTATAATAAGAAAGCTGGACGCCTGTCGATACATTAGCGAACGCCGCCGGTGACGAGGTCAAACGGTTTCTTCCGGCAGCGCTAATTTGTGCCCTTTGTGGGCCTCGTCACCTTCCTTGGATCCGCTAGATTTCAAAATTTAAACTCGATAACTACGAGGACTTGGACGTTAACGCCTTCCTAACCTGCATCAGATTGACGTGTAACTGTCCTTAAGAGCCGACCGTTCGGCAGCGTTACTTTAACTCTTTGTTGACCGTTCGGCAGCAATGAAGGGAGGGCACAGGTCGGATGCCACCCCTTCTTCAGGGTATTCAGATTTATCTATGTGATTTCACTTCAATCCCTATTCAGCAAGTTTTTTGAAAGATAAACAGTATGGCTGATTAAATCATCTCTTGTGTAGTTGAACACATCGATGATTGGATTTAGCATCAAGATCATATTTATCCATAAGCTCTGTAAAATATTTTATTTTTAATTTTTTGAGATATACTCGTGTAAGATCCGTGTAAGCATCTCCCAAAAAAAAAGAGCATAGGTGGGAATTCAGGCAAAATCATGAGTTTTTTTTTTCACTTTTTTTTTTTTGGCTCTCATATTTTCTATCCTTGTTTTCTCCAGCGCTCTTGTCCATATTGCAATGTTTGGTTTGAGTCTGATAAAAATGATATGTATGTTGGATGTAATTCAACTTACAAAATTAAACCATTATATATGATTTTCAACATTCTTCCCATTGAGTCTACTTTCCATACCTACTCGGTCTCTCGATGACTCATCTCCTACCAACTCACATATATCCGTCCTATAAGAGCTATACGGCTTTTGCCTAGGATACCATTTATTGAGGAGAAACAAGAAGTTTGGATCCAACTAGAAAAAACCTTTAATATATATGCTGAAACCTAGATTAGCACAGTCAAAAGAAAAAAAAACCTAGATTAGCTTAAAAGCTTAGACCATTAAATTTTGGACTCAATTATCTATATTAATCCATATACCTGTCACTAATTATTTGTATCAGACAAAACTGATATATAATCTTCTACCTTTGGTTTAAAATCAATAGTTGATTAGGAGGATCCTCAAATTCAATATGAATCATTTTGGTCATTATGGGTAGGATTGAATAGGATCCAGAACAAATCCACCATCAACTAAAATATCAAAGATAAATTTTTAGTTTTGAAGTTGAATTTGATTTCTAATCAAAATCAGAGTTGACAAGATGTAATTTATTCTAAAAGGTGCATTATTGATTTAAGGATAAAGGCAAGCTCACCAAGTTTTCCCATATTGGTGGCTTACGGCTAACTTTAGTTGCATGTTCTACCAAAAAAAAAATTTTAGTTGCATGTTTCATATAATGTTTTTTTCCATCTGCAGACCTTCACGGCTCTATTTTCCAGAGTATCCATCTCCGGTCAAAAGTAGTGTTCCAGACTACAAAGAAGCATCACTTTCCATCCTCGGTGCATATACATTGGCATTGGGCACCCCTAATTAATTCATTAATTGCCTCCTACCAGCCATTGAAAATTTTGCTGCGTCAATATTATACGCAAAGAAATCCTTCGACCAACGTATCTGTGGATCATTCAATTGCTATGGTTTTGAGATTGTGGTAGATCCGAAAATGTTGTTGCTTAATGCGGCGGTGCCTACAGTTGCACTCAAGGCAATGGAAAGGGACTTCTCCTCTTGGCCATTACTAAAATCTTTGTTGGACCTTCATTTTGCTAGTTCGTGATTTGTCACAAACAATAGATTTCATTGTTAATGATGCTAATGAGCTTGGTTTCACTGGTTGACGTCTTTCTCTCGCCGGCCTATAGCCTTTAGGTGGTAGAAAGGAAAAGCAAGGAAAAGAAGGGAAAAAAAAAATTCATTCACCTGACTTGTATGACAACTACCAACCAACTGATAGTTGTGTTAACCGAGACAATGGATCTAGTTGGTGAACATTTATTCCACTCAGAGCATTAGAGATACTGATGGAAAAGGACTCACAACATGATTGGAAAAGTTTTTAATAAAAATATATTTGCATGGTTTCTATTTCAGTTATACAAATGGTTAAGAAATTTTATTAAATTTTAAATATTATATATAGAGTTAGGTAGGATGTGATCGAGTGTATTTGATCCAAATATTTATAGTGGAGATCGATAATATACCTCTTAAATGAAAATTGACACTATTGAACATTATCCTTGGTGCAGGAAATGCCTAGAAATAAAAAATCATGTAGTTTCAAGATTTTTAATCCATACATCACACCGGTGAAAATAAATGATTTTAAAGTATGATGGCATGTCATCGTTGATTCAAAGTGTAAGCATTTAAACTAGCTGAAATTTGATATATACATATATCTTAAAATAATCAGATCAAGATTAACGATTTAGATTTGTGAACTATATTGTGTACAACATAATCAAGCTCACTAGCTATGCTGTTACCACTGTTGGAACTATATAATTTACAATTTTAAACCGTTAATCTTGATCTAAAGATGTTTAGGATTTAACCAGCAAAATGTGATTGTAACCATATAATTTACAATTTTAAACCGTTAATCTTGATCTAAAGATGTTTAGGATTTAACAAGCAAAATGTGATTGCCCCCATCTCTCCCAAAACCTGCAAAGCCTGGCAGGTTCTGCCATCTAAAGCATGATTCCTTCCTCCCTTCAAGCATAGGTTTTAAGCACCTAACATGCTTCTTATTGAACGCACGGACGGACGGGTACAACTAATGTGCTGGGTCAACTTTTAAATAAATAAATAAATAAATAAAAAGGAACTTGAGAAGAAGAAGAAGAAAGGACCGTGCGCTTGGTATTGTGAAGCCACCAGAACTCGGACCCACAGTTTCGAGGAGGTCCACCAACCAGTGCTATGCTAGCTGGGGAGAAGTTGCTTCGTATGAGACTGCCAACGTTTATCCTCAACAGTTGCTTAAGTTGACTCCCTGTAAAAACCTTGGGTTTTATCCTGGGTCCCAATCAACTCAGAAGGATTCAATCACTTCATTACTTGGCAACCTCTATGTCAAGGAACATCCTCAGAAGTTTCAAAACATAATCTGACAAAAATTTGTTATTTTCAAAGATTTGTTGTGCAAATAGTCCGTTAATATACTCATGTTAGTACTTGACGGCATCTGATCTCTTGTACAGTAATTGTGCTTGCACTCATAAATGTAATAGTAGTGTGGTTGCTTCAGGAGAATTCTCAAAGACAACAAAAATGGAATGTATAAATCTCTCTCTCTCTCTCTCTGATGTAGGTAAGTGTACATTTTCATCTCTATGGTGTAGCATACATCTTAAAAGATCAAAATCTCACAGAGTATTAGTTAGGTGATAGATTCCAACTGAATGTACGACATTGTTGTGGTCAGATGCAGGAGACATAATCCTGCATTAATTAACTTGGGAGGACGATTGCTGGTTCTCCGTGTAGAACTGAGATGGCAGCCTATAAACATCCAAGAGCTATGGTTTCTGTTGTGTTGCAGCATGAAATTGCCGCCATGTTCACAGGTAACGTCTTCTTGTTTTGGGCCCTGATGCGAAGCTCATTTCAGAAAGAGCCATCAAATCCTTTGACAAGATCAATAAGCTAAAGGAATCACAACTTAAGCTATGGTGTCAATAACTCAATTTTGTTGACGACCCTAAGAATAAACATAAGGCTTCAAGCACCCAACTAAGAATTAAAAAAAGAAGAAACAAAATCTGAAACTTCTTTGAATCACTTTCCTGCCAGAAATTTTACTGTTGGTTAGATGTTGTATGAACCTTGGACCATGCGGAAACCTCAGACAAGTGACATCTAAATAATTCCCAAATTCTAGTATCATGTAACATTTTGATTCTGGGCTTACTTTACCTTCAAGACCTATAGCTCTCATTGTTTGACCCAGAATTCTGACAGATCTTATTTACACTGGTTCCAACCAGACGTCTTTAAGTGAACTATCCTCTTCATAAGCTTAGCTAGCCTATGAGCCCCAGGTCCAGGCTTCAGCTGTGTTGGATCCCCAATCTCCGAGCATGGCGGATTTCCCACACACCATCCCCCAGGGATAAAGCTCCCATTATTCCGGCCAAGGAGGTCTGCGTCTATCTTATCCAGTACTGTGACATTTGTGCCGAACTTGCGAGCAAAGGGTGCATTGCTGCCAATCATTTTAGGGACATCGGCTAAGGAGAGGACGTGAGGATGCTGCTTTGGGGGCACATCCCATGCAATGTAGTGGAGGTCATTGTTCACCACCGTGCCCGCGAACTCCGGCGCATTGCAGATGACTGTTTGGAAATAGCCTTCAGGTGAGGAAACGAAATTTGTGTAGTACATGAGGAGAGTTCTCGGTAGGTTGTCCCAACCCAGACACAGTACTCGACGAACTCCCGGGTTAAGGCCATCCATGCAGAGCCTGTTAGAGTAGCAGCAGCAGTAACAATCAACCCCAAGAATGAGTGATGGAATTCAATGTTCGTTCTATGTAATATAGAAGGTAATTTCTTTCCCCAGGGAACCATAAGAAGGGAACATATTTGTTCATGTAAGCTTTAGCCTATTATGTGATCAGGGAAGTGCTACACTGTCCCACAGAATTGACACTGAAAGCAAAAATATTTCGCTATGAGAAGCATAAGATGATTGCAGTTTAGAAGAAACTATTTAAACATAGCCACAAGGTTTCTAAGATTCTTTTACTTGAGAGAATCAAAGCAAATATGAACGTAAACGAAATTTTGGAACCCATTTAGGAAAACAGATTGGGTGGATGACCTGATCAATTTATACTAGCTCGAGTAGAGAAGTAAAACTGATATCTAACCTGCCTCAGAATGACCTTGAATATTTACTAGCCGAAGAAGGTACAGGGTCGATCAGATTAAGTTAGATGATGTATTGAATTCTAGTTTTCTGGAAAGAGTAAGGTCTTAGAGAAGATTACAAAGATCGAAATGTATGAATGAGAAAGCTGCCCTTTCCCTAGCCAAAACTAACATGATTTAGTAGAGAGTTTACCTGTAAACAGCTTAAATGCAGTTGGTAGCTCTCTATTGGGAGTCACCGAGAAGATTTCCTTTTTCTTGGACATATAGAGCCCAGGGTCTATGATTAATGGCTTTGCCCTCTGCATACTGTAACACCACCAACAAACCAAATTCTCTTGTTATGCCACAAGATTTCTTCGGTTCAGACTGCAAAAAGAACTACCATTAGGCCTAAAAGATGATAGAATGATGTTGCTTACGCCTTCCATCCCAACCGACTCGTGTGCTCGACAAAATTCAGATTCCTAGGCAGTGATGAGAAGGTATGGAGGATATCTACACCCACAAACATAAATCATTAAAATTACTACACAGAACAATGAATCAAACGAACAACAATTCAAAGCAGAGGAGATCCAAAAGGCCTACACGCACCATCTTGCGTCATGAGAGGATAATCGGAGGCACTGAGGTTTATGAACCAATCCCAATCCTTGCTCTTCTTGAGAAGTATAGCACAAGCATGAAGAGTATTGGCAACCATGGTCGGCCCTCGATATGTAACCATATTAGCCTTAGTAATCACATGAACATTGCCGACCTTTCGATAAACTGTTTCATTGGCCACCCGAGAAGCCAATTCCGATCTCTCAGCAGGAGGGATTCCAAGTCCAGATGGACCACATAGAGATTCCGAGGGTGGTAGAGAGCTTGCAATGTCCTCCATAGGCAATCCAAGTCACCCTTCGATCCCGAGACAAAGTAGGCCAGCCGGGGAATCGGCGGGCCGGCAGGCGGTGGCGGGTTACTGGAAATTTGATTTCCACAAACTCAGGACTCGGGCCCGTCAAATTCCAGGCTTTGAAGTTGGAGAAGATGCTGGGGAGGGGGAGAGGAGGCCCATATTCATGGAGGTGACAAGGAAAATGATGCAGACAGTAGTGCTCAAGGCCAATGGACATGCCCATTTCTTCTCCATAATTGGAAGCAGAGGAGCTCTTGTCTTCATACATTCCATCGTATATCCCTATACACACATATATATAACAGTATATCCTGCCCCTTGAAGCAGTTTATTATGTATGGTTCCAAGTCTAGCTATATATACTAAAACTTCTGCAACGAAAAGAGATGAGACAAGGTTCAGTGCTGTGGGATTCCCTGGAAACTTTTGATGCTAATACAAAGGTAAACGACACAGGATGAGCAGAGTGGAAGCGCTTTTGTGTAATCCACAAAGGAGACGTTGAAATTTAGAATAAACAAATGAAAAGAAGAATCACAAAAACTAAAAGAAATTAAAAAACAGAAGGTTGAAAGTTTGAAACTTGAGAATAAAGAAATGGGAAGAAGAAGAAGAACAACAACAAATAGAAGAAAGATATGAAAAACAGTGTTTGAAGGTGAGATTATTTAAGGAGGGAGCATAAAGGAAGTAACAACAAGATCGATGGAGTAAGCGTGAGTTTCTTAAAGGAATTTGTTGAGGAAACCGAAGCGGAACGACGACGGTTATGATATATGAAACTAGTTAAAACAAAAGGGGATCCAAGAAGAGAGAGGAAGGTGACAAGAAGACAAACAAAAAACAAACAAGAAGGAAGTGGACCAAAGCTCTCGGACAAAAGAAAGGATGAATCCCAAATCCAAGGCGGAAAGCCTCGTTCTTGTCAAAGGAACAAGAGCTGAAAAAATACCATGGAAACGCAGAGAGGGTTGGAGGTAAGCAAGATGAGAAACAGAGGAGGAAGCTATAATTTTTCATCCCATGTGACATACTCTTGCGTATTAATTATTGTTTTCAGTTTTCTTTATTAGGCTCATTTCACCTCTGATTGTTTTAGCACACACATTTTTGAGTCCCTCTCTTTCGCCAATGTTTTACGGACTGGCCATAGAGGGAAGACGGGTATATTATGGAAGAAGGGGGTGAAAGTAACTTGACTGTCGGTTACATTGATGTGAGCTAATAAATCGGCAAACAGTTGTATCTGATGGGCATTGGCATCGCATTCATGCCGCCCAAGACGGCAGCCAGGTCGCCGAATTCAGCCCTTGGCTCACGTGGTTACGTAGCCATCTCTCTTTTCCCGCGCTTCCGGCTGGTCGAGGGCTTTTTGGAGCCGTGCGCTTGCCGCCTTCTGCTTTGTTTGGATTAGAGGTACACGGAAGCTTATAAGGAGAGAAGAAGAAGCATAACAAAAGAAAAAAGAATAGAATAAAAAAATTAATGAACTCTTATCTGAAAAGAGAGAAAAAAGATATATATTTTAAGAAAAAATAAAAAATTTATATATATTTGATAAATATATTTTTCTCATTAATAGATATATTATTAATATTATAATATTTTGATCGTAGATCTCTGTCATTGAAATCTGTCTTCTAAAAATCGTGATATCTAGATTTGCATGAGGAGCGGCCTGCGGATGAAAGTACGATTATAGGATTTCTAAATTGTGCGAAGAGTAAAGAAGCGGTTAAGAAGATAGAGTATATAATGGTCTAGTTGTAATTTTAAAATTTATTAAGAATAAGTTAGTAAAATAAAATTAAATGTGAATCTTTCTTTTCAAGGTAAATTGAGTAAATGAGGGGTAAAGAGGGGTTGAGAGAATCCTTCTCTACTCTCCTTTACTTTCAAAAATTTATCAAACAGAGTTTATTCTTTACCGTCCCTTCCTTCCCCTTATGAATCCCGTGTACCTCCAATCCAAATAGAATTTTATTTCATATTTAAAAAAAAACTTTTTTTTTGCGTCTTTTTCTCCGACTAACATCAATGGTTAAAGAATTAAAATTCTACTACATCGTAACGTTTGTAATATCTAAATTTTGTCCAACACCAACATGCATGTCTCGTTCTTCTTGCTCATTTATTTTTGTCTATCCCATCCTCAAACAATGTTGCATCTCCTTTTTAAGAAATGGAATACACATTCCATGGAAGTTACGGCACACTTGCAGCTAGATAACTAGTTTCAAAATAGGGATAGTAATAGGTTTAGATCAGATAGATCATTATTCGCTCCATACTTGCCTCAAAGCCAGATAGATAGAATCTTGGAGCAACATGGGATGGTAGAGTTAAAAGAAATGGGTTGGACGAAGTGGATCGTATAAAATTATAGAAAATATTTTTTATATATAAATTATTTTTTATGTTAAAGAGAGGATTTGTGAAGAAAATACATCCGATCATATTTGGAGCTAATTTTATTATCATCTATCCTATTTGATCCATTCAAATTGGATACCTAATGGATCGGGTAAATTATCATCCCTAATTTCAAGAACCTTTTGAGACCACTTAGAATACACATTCTATAGGAGATCCAAACTAAACTTGATTTATAATTTTGAGCCATGATCATATATTATTTTTATCTTTGAAGCCGCTGATGTTACTTTACCAATAAATTGGCCGGCACCTTCATGTTTTAAAACAATTATGTGATGTCAAGGTCATACATTTGACCTCTAGTAATCTTGTAGAGCTTACGGATTCTTTTTGTTAAAATCTCGAGGTTAAATATAATCTGGATTGTATATCATGCATGTTCACTTAACTTGCATCATACCACTGCGTTACAAAACAAGGACAAACGGTTTGTACTTGAGAGGGATGCCTGCACGTGAATCTCTAGTGTCCACACAATCAGTCTTCCACAGCAATAAAAATTGTTGCCTTCGATGGAAGGTAGAGTCTGTCTCACTTCCAAAGAAAACTGCAATAGAAAGTATAATCTTTGATCCAAATGATCTATTGTTTAGAGGTTTAGGAATATTTCAAAAGGTTACCGCCTTACCGGTATCGTGTCGCACATCTACATGTGCTTTCTGTCAACCGGAAGGAAAAAATAAAAAAATTACACTAAAGCTACAAGGGGCAAATCAAGCTCCAAGAAAAGTTCTTCATCCAGTTGGCTATGTGGCAAGAGAGGAATGGCATGATTCACGAGGTCAAACAAATTATAAGCATGAGTGTGACACGCATCCTCGAAATCTTTTTGATAGCAAGATTAGGACACAACGCATTTTGCATATTATATATTGATTAGCCATGTCGTGGTGGATGATAGAATAGTGCTAGCTAGATAATTTGAGCTTCGTGGCCGAGGCCTAACTTGGATGATTGAAACTTTCAGTTCTTTAGTAATTGACACCTAAACGCATTATAAATAATGGGTTAATCAGCCGGATTATTTCTGTGCGAAAGAATGACTCATCTTGTTTTAGCGATGTGCATCATTGGAAGATCTATACAAAGAAATGACAAGAGTAAGTACAGAGTGCTTTGAGATCTATACGAGATATGACCTGATGATTGATGTTGTGAAAAAAAATCAATCATCCTTTTGTGTAAAGGATACAAATCGAAGCCTAAAATAGCATTAACCGATTTGAGAAGGAAAACAAACGAGGCCCCTTATGTGAAGGAAATCCATATCAGCAATGACACAGTCACGTCGACAAACATTAGTGCGGCATGGGAAAGTGAATATTTGAAAGCTTGATCATGCGACTATAAGTTGCGGCCGGCAGCCACTGCCTTGCACGCCCCTATGGGAGGTCACAAAGTACCTAATTAACTAGCCGATGACTGGTTTGGCCTCGGACTGGTATAATTCTGCAGGTTCTCGGGGAATTGCTGGTTCTTGGGGAATTGGGTATGATTCTGCGAGGATAATGTTGCAGGAGATTGCGGTCCCACGATCTCTTGCGATTGTTCCCGATCTTCTGTCCTGTCGACATGTATACTTGTGGTAAATATGCTTGGTTTAATTACCATGTGAATTTCACTGGCTCAAATCGAGTTTTGCACCATAAAGTGTGATAGAAGACTATATAATCTAAATGTATGTCTATTATACATAAATACAAAAATAACAAAATTTTATTTTGTTTAAAAATTGGAGAATTTGTTTATATAGACTTTAGGATTAGAATTTTATTTGAATTCTAATATTCTATTTATATATAAATTTTATTAAAATTTTTATTTATCTAAATCTTGTTGGAATTCGGGATTTGGTGCATGCATATGTGTTTTAAAAATTTATTTTCTAAATACCATAGCAGAAAATAAGATTAAAATATTTTTAATTTGAATTATGCATATATAAAAATATAAAACTGCATGGATTTATTTCATATGCTAAAATTGATATATGCTGAAATTTAAATTGTGATCAAATCACATACCTGTTTCGTAATTTTTTTCTTCAAATCTGGATCTGGAAGAAAAGAGGTTCTCTCTTAGCCGCACAAGTGTCCGACCTCTACGAGTATCCACTCGGGATCAGTCTGGAACAGCCCACTTTAATTTGAATTTTGGTTCTCCAAAATTCAGCTCACTGAATTTGAACGAAGCTTGGATCGCGATCAACGCTTGATCTTTTTCCTTGATTTTCTTCTTCTCCTCTTCTCTAGAGTTTCTCCTTGCTTTGTACTGCTACAAAACATCAGCAACCAGCAAATTATGGGATGCCCAACACCTTGGACGTGGAACTCCTTGGGACTCGCGTCCCAAGGGATGGACGTGTAGAACGCCCAAGAGAAGAGAAAGGGAGAGGAAGAGAGGGCGTGGGGAGAGCCTTTGGGCGTGAGGGGCTGCTGGTTTGGATGCTCTATGGATCTTAGGGGAGGTCCCTTTAAATAGGTATGAGAATTGAATCTTATTCAATCTCATAATACAAATCCTATTTGCATTAAGATTCCTATTAACTTAAGTTATCTAACTTACATTAGGAAGTCCATTAGGTGCCAACAATTGGAGCCCTTGCACCCATAATTAAACACCCCAAAATATAACTAAGAGACGCCCCATAAGAGAACTAAAAGCCCTCTAATCAATGGACACGCCCAACTTGATCAAATCAAGGTGGCGCCCAAAAATAACTATCAAGAAAATTAATTAGGGACTTGCACCCTTAATTAATATGATCCATAACCTTAGAGTACACCCAACAATTGGAGTCTCATGAATCTAATTCATGTAGGTTATTAGCAGGTAATTAGGTTAGAATTATTTTATCAAATAAGTAATCCCAACGGAAAGAGGAATTGGGTCCAACC
>KE504800.1:417553-430781 GCA_000441515.1 Elaeis oleifera | reverse complement strand
ACAATGGAATATCCATCGCAAATAAACTTATTTACGATGAAAATATTTCGTCGTAAATAATTTATTTTTAAAAATTTAAATTATTTACGATGAAATATTTTCATCGTAAATTCATCTATTTGAATTTGCGACGTAATTGTTCTGTCGTAAATAATTTTAAAAATAAAAAAATTACAATGAAAAATTTTACTGCAGCCAAGTAATTATTAGCGATAAATTATTTTTTCATCGCAAAATATTATCTATGACCCCATTTTTAACAACGAATTAGTAGCGATGGAAGTTCCATCGCAAATAATTATTTACCACGAAAATTTATTATTTGTGACGCTATATTTGCATCACAATATCTTTTTCTATTGTAGTGATCCCCACACACAGGCATCCTCCACACCTCCCGAATAAAGTTCTATAACCACGGATAAAGAGTCCAGAACTTCTCGAATCAGAATGGGGCCCTAGAAAGGTCAAGACCATCTATGGTGATGAGGATCGGGCAATAGTCCAAAGCGATCCTTGGCAGGTGCTGAACATGGTACCCTAAAAATGATGAATCCACTTCGAAGAAGCAAGCACCTGATCGATCCTCTCCTAGGCCCGAGCCGTCCCTGATGGTATTACACCAGGTGAACCGAGGACCCGCATAGCCTAGGTCGATCAAACCAGTCTCACGGATGAAGTCTCTGAACTCTCTAAACTTAATGCCATCCCCTGCCTGTCTGCCACCTTTCTTCTCGTAAGGGCTCACAATGCAGTTGAAGTCACCAACAACAAGGGACGGCAGATCCTGCAATATCAGCCTGAAAATCTTAGCCCAAAGCACCCTCCGCTCCCTATAGTCAATGCTCGTATAAACACCAGATAGAAGTCAGGATCTGCCAATCTGCTCTAAGATGACTAGAGCCACCTGCTGCTCACATCTGTGAAAGGTGTCCACCCTAATTGAGCCACAACGCCACATCATCAGGATGCCTTCCGATAGATCCTTGGAATCCACCGCATAGGAGCTCCATGTCCTCGAGATTCGCCGTCTGGCTCGAGTAAGACTAGCTCCGAACAGTGGGTTTCACTTAGGACACAGACATCAAGACTGTACTCTGGATCAATCAACCGAAGGTTGACCGAAACGAGGGCTTCCCTGCCCCCAGGTGTTTCAGATTAGTAATCTCGTGGAGAAGGCATGACTGGAAGGGGACCTTCACTAGGCCCCTCTCCATCCTGAGCTCCTCCCCCAGCCCCATCATTCATCGGATCAAGTGGCTCCATGCTCACTCCCTTCTCCTGGATAGCCTATCTCAATCTGGCTATAGCATCCTCGTGGAAGGGTCCATACCGCCGACCGACTGCCTCGGACACCCACTCACGATATCCTTCCGAGTGTAATCCTCCAAGCACAGCTCCATCATCTGCACCGACATCCATACCCTATTAGGGATAACTGGCTCCCAAGCTACCCAGTTAGTCTTCAAAGCCACCTCACCCACCACCTCTGGAGCTCTGGCAGAAAATAGGAAGACCCCAGACTCCCCAGGGCCATCTGCCTACTCCCTGTAAGGCTCAGATGAGGCATGGCCTTCCCTTTGGCCCTAGTCTTCTTTGAAGACTCCTTGGGGCCATCCAACCCCAAGTCCTTTCCACTGGGCCTAAGAGGTGCCTGTCCCACATCAAACTCAAGGGGCTAGGTGCGCTTGGGCTGGGTTGAGCCCACCGCCCACGGCCCACCTTTCTAGCCCGCACGAGATGCCTGTTTCACTGGGCTCTCCATGCCACAGCTAGCCCCACTGCCCAGTAGGCCGAATGGGTTAGCGCCCGGCTCTAGGGCCTCCCCGTCCCAGCATGGATCCTGGCGCCATCCGCACTGTCCATCCTGACGGGTGATCTCCATCGAGCAAATTTGGTCGACTAGATCTAGCCGTCAGATGCTGCAATTGGGTTGACCCGCTCTGAGTTCGCCACAGGCCCAACCGATCCAGGTCAACTCACGACGGTTTGGCGAGTTGACACCCCCATCTTCTTCCAGCCTTCGTCCGCCGTCTTAGCCCCCACTTCGTGCCACCGGATAGCCAGCAGCCATGGTCCCAAGCATGGACCTTCCACTCCCAGCAACCCTTCCGGCTCCTCTACCCGAACCACATTCTCCTGGTTCAAACCGATCGCCACACCCCCAGAAGTCCCTCCGGCCCAACACCCCTCCTCTGGTTGGTGGAAGAAGCCGCAGCCTGGGTAGACCCCCTCCAGGTTTCAAAGACAAACACTGCCAGAAAGGCTCGTCCAGCCCTTTAACGAGCACCCCGACCTCAACGGTCGGAAAGCTCGATCTTCACAAACACCCGGGCAAACCCCAGTCGTCTCATCTCCAACGTGCAGTCGTCAACGGATGAGAGATCACTGGCAGGGCGCACAATCTCTCGGATCGCAAACTCCTAGTACTCCGCTGGTAAGTGTGGCAGTCGGTCCCAAACCAGCGTAATGCTGATCGCCCCGTCCGTCGAAAAGAAATCCGGCCGCCATGGTTCCAATGCCAACAACTACCCGCCACATTCCCCGAGCGTCGGAGAACCACATCTCGTTCCTCAACATCTCCAAACAGAAAGAGGAATCCCCTGTCTAGTCCATACGCCACCACCGATCCCTTGATTTTGGCATGGAGCCAAAAATCTCAGGCCACCAAGTCCGGTGCCACCCACCTTCCCAACTTCTCGCCACCACCGCCGTGGCCGCCCAAAGCTCCGATCTCTCTCTGAGGCCCTCCGTCGGAGCCTCGACAACTTTGGGAACCACTACGACAGGTCGCTCACCTCCGTCGATGATGGCTCCAGCGAGATCCAGATAGTGCGTCCCTGCACCGCTGTCCTCCGGCTCAATTCCAGCCATTCAACACCCTTTGAGCCTTCGGATGCTCCCGTGAGATGGTCGCCATAAACTCCGGCACCAGTGACGATGGCACCCCACCGAATCACCAGGAATCACACCAAGAAGAGAGCATAAATCTTAAAGCACCAGTTCAAACGGACAACGTAACAGACAAGAAAAGTCACCCTTGATAGCCACTGCATCATCCTAGCAAGCTCCTTCAACAGCTTTATTTGAGAAATGTTGGCCCAAACAAGGGAACGGCTGAAACTCTAGGATTACATCCCATAAACTACTCAAAAACATGGCAAAATTTTCAGGTAATTGAGTGATCCAACTGCAATTAATGTTTTTTTTTAATTTAAGAAACTGCAATTAATGGTTTCAACACTTTGCCATTTGAAAGAGGTTCAGCATTCAAACTAAGACAGTTTTCACCTTAAGGTTTGACATGAGAAATTGTCCCTGCATTTAAAATGATTGATGGTACTCCTGTATTTCTCTAGAATTATTATGATTCAAGACATATGTTTCAAGTCACAGGAGCTATACGCTGCCATTACATTTATTTCCTAATTTAAGAATCATAATATTACTATATCGTTAATATTTTTATTTCATGTTTACTTGCAGGCTCACATGAGTATGGCGATACAAAGTAAACTTTTCCAGTTGCTTATCCACTTGTACAAATGAAAATCAAGATAATTCAAGTTGTTTATCTACTTGTGTTCATTGGAATTCAGATGATCAAAGTAATTGAGATTCTAAGCACTTGGTCGGGATATCCGAGACATTTTTAGTGCTGTGGATATCATCCACTTTCATGTTTAGGTTTATAATTTTTTGTTAAATTATCTTCAGGTTTCTTACCCCATATATGTTGAAGAAAATATTTAATAATCCAGCAAGAAGACTAAAAATGCATGTAGTTTCCTCACCAACATGCGGCAGATTGTTCTCAAACCCTTTAAACAGCAATAGTCTCAGTCAAAACAAGCACCTTAGAATACAGTTTAATTGAAGGCAAACATGTTAACAGAAGGATTATATCTTTCATTCAGCAAAAACAAATGGAGTATATCATGCGCTGTGTGATTCCTAAGCAGATGCCGCTCCTGTTCAAGAGGAAAGCAGTGGTGGTGCCCTGCGCGAAGACAACTTGAGATACAAGAGCTTGTGAATATGCCGAAGATGGCATCTAACACTGCACCGTACAAGGTCGGCAAAGAACGAGACAGGCACATGAACTTAAAAGACACTAGAAGTTCCACAAGTACGGATTTCCGTGTCTTGCAGCAACATGACAACTGATCTAGTCTGAAACCAGGATTATTTAATTAACTAATTGAATAACATAAACACCATGCATTACCAAATGGCGGTCAAATAAAAGTGCGAACTAAGAAAGCTGAAAAACTTGAGTAAAAAGTGCTCATTTGATCAACTATGGTGCATACCTCTTATCAATGATTTACACATCATTCCCTCCGTGTCTCCATCTTTTTCTTCCTTCCCTTTACATGTTACATCTGCTATCAGCTTTCGCTATGCTATCATTTTGGAACCACCAGATTCCAGAACTTCACCCCAACAGATATCCATGCTTTCGAACCACCAACTACTTCAGCTGGCCTGTGAACTTTTCGAGGATAAACATCATTAGGTTGACAAAGTATTTCCCTATATCTGCAACCAACTTCTAATTTTGGAGTCACACCATCTCCAAGATTCTGATATTCCCGCTAGAATTGGCGGCAAGCAAGGTGGAAGATTGGCCTCGCCAGCAGACACATGAAATGAACTGCGATGCATCATCAACCTCCTGGCCAGATATGGGGTCTGTCATGTTGAATTTGTATGACAAAACCGGCATCGGAAAGGCTTTGTGATAGATAAAAACCTGATCAAAAACAGTACAAGATATGATTGACATAGAAGGATACATAAGGGCAGGATTGCAGCAGCAGTAAGTGTGAGAACGTATATAACAGATGTCCTCCAAAATGATGTTCATATTTTCAGAAAAGTGCAGACATATTGCCTGTGTCAAAGCTACCAAATTCCAATGTTACCGAAGCATGAAGCAATGTGCAGGCACATCTGAATAACATGGAAGTACCATGTGAAAGCATAAGAGAATCATGAAATATGCTTGTTTCATGTGGTAGAAACAAGGAATCTCTTCCCGTCAAGTGTTCTTCGAATGTCCTGTCCTCATCATTAGACTAGACTGTTGTTCCTAAAGACTTCAACAAAGGGCACAATAAAGACATCATTTCACTGTCTTGAAGCATGTTGAAGCCTATAGTGAACCTTCCATTACTGCCTTTAAGTAACACCTATATGACACTACTCATTTTGGTCGGTCATCACTCTGATGCTTCAAATTTATTAAAAAATTATTGTACTCAGTGTTGCGCAGATTGCCTGGTCATTCCTTGCAACACAGTGGTAATTTGTACAGTAGAATTTGGCAATTTAAAATCAAATGGCAAGACAATAGTCAAGCAACAAAAAACAAGAAAGAAATCATATGAAATGTATACTTCTTGATCACTATGCTGTTCAAGTAGGCTTTCTATAGTCTACACCATTTGTGTGGAAATACACATACACATACACATATACATATACATATATCTTGCACGTAATGTCATTTAAGTTTATCATCTAGCATTTGTTACATCAGGTAAATAGAATAGAAACATAAAAGGCATACCTCATTAGTTTCTGAACCTGTAGCAATATAGCCGTCAGAAATAGATAGGCCAACAAAATTCTGCAGGAAGTAAACAAGAATCAAATGCCAATGAAAGAAGACAAATGCATTGCAAGAAGAATGCTTTCAAGACTGACAAAATAATTAGTATATTTCTAGAAAGAAAATGGACTAGCTGCAAATCAAAAGTTTGACTTGAAAAAAGATTTATGCAAGTATTTCAACTGGGAAAAATAATGTTGCATATAAATCAAAACAATATCAGAAAATGCTAAGCATTCAGTTTTAAGCTTAGACAAAACATGTCTCTCATTATACAGAATTTTGTACTGTTGAGGCTTAGCAAATAAAAGAATATAAAAACATAGTAAAGCAAGCAATAAGAATGATGAATCAAAGCTTCATGTATCAAACACAGTAGCTAAGCTAAAGCAAACTAAATAAAACTGAAGAACATGAAGAACCTTCAAACTTAACAATATAGTAGAAGTTCTTAGTTATGATTTTTTTTTTTCCTCTTTCAACAGCTGAGCTGATAGCAGGAACATTAGCATATAGCATCACTATCTCAAAGGATATCAATAGTAGTGACAAGGAAAATGTTAAGTCTGAAGAAATACCTGAAGATTATAAAAGATGTGAACTTGAGAACTGGGTCCTAAGTGAATGCTCCCAATAACTTGAACTTAATCAACTATATGCACTTAAAAAATACTCAATGCATTGGTCCTAGGAGGGTTCATTTAGAATAGAAGAGCTATTAGATTTTTTCTTTTTAAGGGCCTGGTGGGAATGTGGCACGAGCAGTCCAACATTCAGATATATTTAGGTATTTCCTGTATCAGAATGCAGCAGTGGCCAGTCGATGCTTTGCAACTAAAATCAGAATTTAATGATGGTTATATTAGAAAGTCCATTATACTGATTTCACCATCCTGTTTATTGTGCTATAAATGCATAATAACTTAATAATAGTCATTAAATATGGGAAGAATTCTTATAACAACAAACGTAAAAGCAATTAAATCCCAATGGCATTACTTTGTCCATCATTAACATATCGATTTTGCATAAAATAAGTTATTGCATATTCATAATACTAATAATAAATAAATAAATGTACATGATATTGTAATAGGACTGATATGAGTTGTTATCTGTTTTCTATAACAGCTATCAACATACATTACAGCTGATATATATTTAATTAAATTTCTTTCAATATTTTTTGACATCAATTTTCTTATGGAACAACCATTGTAAGGTGCATGATGGTTCTAGGCCACAACAGTTATATGCAAATGATGGCATTACAGAAATCATGGGATGAAGTGGTAATGCCACACATGCAAGTTGCCTACAATACTAGTGGACGATGAACATCTCAAAGACACTGCACAAGACCAGAAAAGTAGCCCTGTCCGATGCCAAGAGTCTCAAGATGATGTAACTCAATCACTGAAGATCAAGTTGCATTAGTAAGTAGTAACATTATGAAAGATCTGAAAATCCAAGGGCTCCTAACATAAAAAGCTAAAAATTTACTGTTAATAGGATAAACGAGAGCATATCATTATATCGATGCTTAGAAGGATAAGATAATGCATTGCAGACAATAAAATGATCTTTTCAATGATTCTAAGATCCATGAAAGGAAAGGAACTCATCAATGTAAGTCAAGTTTCGGCAAAACAGAAAGCTATGATATATTAGAGAATAAATAAATTATTTGAAAGCAATCAAGTTTAATTCTTGTCTTTTGATGCTCTATTATCATGTTGCTAACTATGATAATGACTATAATTAAATATGTAATCTTTAACAAGCCAGCATACCTTTACATTTGTATGCCCTGTGAAAGTTTGAAGAGGGTTGTCTAGCATCCTTGATGTACTTGAAGACAAGTCCCAAAGTTTCAACGAATTGTCAGTGGACGCAGATGCAATATTTGATGAATCTAGATACTTCACATAGCTCACAGTCTTTGTGTGACCAACTAATGTATAAAAAGGCATTCTCATGTTACGAAGATCATAGCAGTAGATTTTATGATCTGCTGAACCAATTGCTAGCGAGCATGCAGAATCAGGTTGGAACTGCACAGAGCACACATTTGCCTTTGTTTTGATAGTACCAATGCTTCCAGCCTGCAACAACAATCCAATGATGGAAATAACTTATTGGACATGTCCATATGAGGTCAGCATGACAATGTTATTGATGATGGTGATGCAAATAGTCAAAAGCTGACATACGCCAAGTGCAAGAATAGAATTGCCTGATTGATATTCCACAGTTTCACTGCACCATCATCACTTCCACTAGCCAACTTTGTTGGATCAGCAAGCGAAAAGTCAACAGACCATACACGCTTCTCATGCTCCCTCATTTCCATAAAAGCATGGCTTCTTGTAACATCCCAAACCTGTCAAGAGTTGGACTTTAGCATTATATAAAAAGTCAATTAAAAGACTAAAAGATTTTTAAACATAATGGACAGCCTACCTGCACTCTACCTTCAAAGTCACTTGAAGCAATCTGGTTCTTGATATAATTATTCCAGCAAATACAACTTAGTTTTGACCTACTACCCATTTCAACTACAGGATAATGAATGTCACGATCTTCACTTAGAATCATATCACATTCAAAATTTAATTTCCTATTTATCCCGGCGGCAGCAAAAATTCTTTATCCCGATCAAAACCCAAGGAGCATACTAAATTTGAAAAGCTTAACAGATCACCTTGCTTTAGTTCAGCCTTAACTTTTAACTTGCTGAATGACATAAATTTGCATAAGCCATCAAGAAATGGATTTATCCATCCATTTTTTCTTCCACCATAATGGCCTTCTTTAGAAACCATATCATCAACGGAACTTCCTTCACTCCTGATAACTGATCCTCTCTCACCACTAGTAACTTGATTAACTATGGGTTTGCTTGATGGCTTCACCATCCTGTATCTCGTTGAGAAATAGGCTGCCTCCAATTTTTTGAAGTTCTTCATTACTTGAGAACTTTTTGACAGAATATTTCCTGAATCTGAGGGAGTTTCTCTGGTCTGAAACCTGCATCAAGCATATTATTATGCTCCTCTTCATTTAAATTTTGAATTCCTGGTCTGAAGCGTTTTCTGGAAGTACAGCAGGATGAGTCCTCATCTATTGCAGGATACTGCAACTGTGGGTCCTCTTTATTTATTGCTGAATGCTCTTCTTTGTCTGATTCTGTATAGGAGCCTCCTTTCTGTTTGAGAATTGACTGCTGGTTTAGAACCTCTTCTATGTCAGCAGAGAGAAAACAGATTGTATCATGCAACCGATCAGCAGCTTCCTGTTTCTTGCTGCAGCTGCAAAAGAAATTCCAGGAGAAATTCCTGATCTTCTATCTCCTCCTTAACTTGATTGCTGCTTCATGCTCTTTCAAACTATTTTTGGTTGATTGAGGAACTCACTTTGCAATATCTCACTGCCATATATAACACGAAAAGGGTAAGCCATTAATTACTCACATGGCCATCAAAGCATATAGTTTAATAAGTACAACAATATATGTCAGTTCTGATTTTATAAAAGAAGAAAAAGGCCTAAAGAAGCATTAATTAGCTAGATATATGACGGAACATATTAGTCAAGCACATGCAAATGATGTAATAGACTACCACTGACAGCATATTCCGCAAAAATATGGAAATGCTATTGAAAATGCAACTCACCGATGGAGTTCAGTCGCAATCTGGAAAAAACATGGGCATGCAAACACGTTGCATATCTGGTGGTAGGGTTACTTTATTCTTTTATATAGTTGTGGAGCTGCAACATACTTAATGTTCCACTTTCAAGATAAAGGTGAATTTTCCAGCAAATATTTCAGCTCCACAATGAAATAAATCAACAGAGAAATTTGTCACAAAACAATGGAAAGGCCATGACATGCATTTCTAAAGCTGTGAGTCCATATTTTCTTGAAACGAAGCTGACAAAAGATGTAGCAGAATGCAAGAATGCAACTTAAATTATGTTGCACCTGTCACAACTGATGGAACAATGAAAGTAAAGAAAAGGGCAATATTAAATTATGCACTGTCAATGCTAAACATAGTTGGCATCAGACTGAACTAAATGAAATAACAAGCCCCTAAAATTAGTTAATATTTAGATTGGAAAAAGAAAGAAAATCAAGGAATAAATCTGGCAGCCACCACTGAGTTGCTCGTCTCCTTAAATATAATATTGTTGATGTGAACTTTCCAGCATATAGTATTGCTTATGCTAAGTTTGATTAATTTATATTACTCTTGACAGGTAAAGGGGTTGAGCAAGAGTTCTCGAAACTCAAAAGTGGAAGAGAATGGAAAAAATTAGAACCTTAAATGTGCAACTGTAACATAGTATTCTAGCCTTTAAAAAAGACACGCACATGCATACACGTACATGCACTAGAAGGGCCCAGAGATGAAACATGGTGACCAATTTAGTTGGAGTAACTTATCGCAGAGGCATTTTAGAATCATTAAGGTACCATTAGAAGGGGGACAAATAGGGTTTATCCCTGTTTATACCAGAGATACCTCCCAAATACCAGGACCTGTCAGTTGGGATAAGTTATCACCTTATCTGGTCAATACTGCCTTAAACCCATTAAACCCTGCTGAAATTGTACCTAGGGAACCCTGGTATAATTTTAGACCAGGGTATATGCTGGTTTAACCCTGTCCTCTTATCTCCGTATTAAAGCTGAAACATGTCAAACACTGGCCACCTTCTATATTATATTAAATCATATTATATTTTACTACAACTTATCAATATATAATGCTTATACTATATTATAATATTTTATTGATTATATAACACAATATTATTCATAATCAAGCAAAAATGAAATAATATTATATAGCATTATATTGTAATATTATACTAATAACATAATATATTATACACTATAACATATTATATCTTACTCTATTATATTTCAAGGTTCATTTACAGCGCTGCAATATACAATAAAGATATAGAATATGCATAATAATAAAAAGTAATATAGTATCACATACTATATATTTCAATTATATTGCTATAAAATGTTTCATTCCTCACAAAAATATAGAAACATATTTATTACCTAATGAATATTGAATAGGAGGGATTGTGAGGGCAAACTTGTGTAGTTTCATGAAGAAAATCAACTTTTTCATCTACTTATCCCCAAATAAAGTCCAAACAGCATTTCTCATCCCCTAAGTATCCAAACACACATGAGTATAAATGCAATGATTGCTTAGTATAACTATTTTTACCCAAACAAATAATAAAGTTTGTACCTATTTATACCAGTATAAATTAATACCTTTGGTTAACTTCTTGTTATCCCCAGAAAACCATACCTTATCCACATGGTGCCCAAGGAACAAACATGACAGAGTAGGACAAATAGAAATGCTGCTACCTCTACCCAAATCTTCTTTGAAATTTAGCTCATCTCAGTTCTCTGTCGAAAGCAATGAATAATTGAAACTAAACCCATACAACCATGCAATTTTGCAAAGAAAGGCCACATTTAAATTTATATTTGATGCCTCTGGAAAAGTATTCTGCAGTCTTATCTAACAAATCAGAAGCTCTTCTTGCTTTTGGAAACACAAGAATAAATCCAATCCATAGTCATTATAGCAAAGGCATATGAAAGCACATGCATGATTATGATCATTAACAACTACCATGTTCAGCAAATAGAATAATCATCAAGTACCAAGCCCATAAAACTGATCAACAAAGTTTCTCCTCAAGTAGTACAATTACTTCATCCCTCGCAATCTGACAGGCTGCTATCTCATAATTCCGAATAAATATTATCCAAATCTTGGAAATGCAACGAATTCAACTACATATTAGCTAGCTACCATGGAATATTTTCTGATAATATCCACTGGATGCTTGAACAATTGCTAGTTAGAAATTTTAAGAAGTCTGCATCTCTTAATAGTATTAGCAACAGCTATATCATTCAATGAAATCAAGCTTTTTGGCCAGGGTATCAGTCTCATTAGCTCTTTCCTTGAATATAATTCAAGTTCTACTAGTAAGCACTTTTATTAGCATTGGAGCAAGGGGTGAAAGCAGACTGGATAATATCCATCCAGGTCCGTTTTCATATCCAGATTTATCTGGATATGGATAGAAATTTGAGTGTCCAATTAATATCTATATTCATATCCATATCTGTTAAAGAAAAATGGATGTGGATATGAATAGATAACTACCCAATCCATATCCGAATATCCGATTCTATTTGTTGTGCTATTTAATTTTATATAGCACTCATGTACTTTTAAGAAAAATATATAACTACATTAATATGCTATTAACTTGATTTACTATCCACTTAGTAACATCTTTGATCCTGTGGTCATAAAGTTTAATAATCTCACTTATATCCATATTTCCAGCATCCGCTTTATATCTGTATCCAATTAAACAAATATGGATATGAATTTTTTCATCCAATTAATATCTATATCTGTATTTGTGTTCATCCAACAAACAAATTTAGATATGGACATACTGGTATCCGATCTAGTTTCAGCCCTAATTGGAGCACTAAACACTTTTATTAGCATTGAAGCACTCAACAGATTTTGTAAAACAATTTATCATAATGCCTCTTGGTTGAAAATAAGCATGAAACGACGGATTAACAAGACTGTCTCCAAGATCTGAACATCTCAACCACTGCATAAAGAGCTTGAAATATACAAAATATAGTAACACACTCAGCAATATGTGCTACAGAATGTCTCTCTTGGTTAACAAGCACCCCAATAAGCCAGTAACATGCATTACATGAAACATTTCTGTCTGGCAGCCTTCAAAGTAACATCCCAAATTCACTTTTTAAATTAGTCATTTCTAATGTTTGCCACAACTTAGCAACACAAACAAACTTGTTTCCATGCTTTCTGTGCCTTGAACCATGCAAGAATCAAATATTCAGACTTGTATAGTACAAAGAAGCCAACCACCGAAACTTCAAACTGGCTGATCAACTATGGCCTTAAACTTATACAGGGCTAATCTGAATAAAGGTTTGACAAAATCTGAAAAACACAACATCAAATTGCATGAAAGTATGCTACTGAAGTAGAGTCATGATATGAATGGTCCTGGCTCTTGAAGAAGATGCCCTACATGGCTGTCATATGGCCAACAGAGACGAGCATTGAAAATCAATATTTTTACAATGAAAGAACATTATATCTGTCTGTCTAAGCTATCATCCCACAATCAACCATTATCAGTTTAAGATCAGCCTTAACATTTCTAGAATACAAAGAAAATAAGCTCTTAGGCATGGTAAATAGAAGTAGACATGCTCAAACTCAAATAGTCAGATCCCATAACTTATCACAGAATCTCATTGTGGCCCTTATGCCATAGTCTATAAACAAGTAAACCCAAATGACAGACTTAATAAGAACAAAAATTATTGCACGACTCTGTGGCTTTGCAACATTCATACGACAATTGATTGGCCCAAAAGGTTAGACCAAGGTTTGCTGAACCGGTACCGTCGGTCGTTTTGGCCGGCCGGCGGTACGGTTCGGTACGGTTTCATACCGTATCGAACCGACGATCCGAACCGAAGAAAAA
>KE504800.1:384127-400014 GCA_000441515.1 Elaeis oleifera | reverse complement strand
AAAAAAAAAGAGAAAAAGGGCGAAAAAATGTGCATTGCGTTTCCAGGTTGCTACATCCAATTATGTAATAGAAAAGAACTGTCAACAGTTAATATACCTGATTTATTATTTTGATTGCGTCCCAAGCTATCAAGATGACAAATCCACCATTGGCCCGTTTATTCTCTAGCTTGTCAAGTAATCTGGTCCGCATTGTTCTTGTTGACCCATCCATCGTGGTTTGTCAGAAGCCATTTGTGTTCCCACCATTGACAAGGCTCTGTTAGTATGGGATAGCTTAGAGTGGTTGCCTTGGCTTCATTTGCTATTTTGAACCACAAAAAGGGAAGAAAAAGCCAAAAGCGAGTAAATTAAATAACCAAATTGTTTGACTGTTAGACCTTTCTTTCTCGAATTTAAAGATCTCTATCTTCAAGAAAGCTAACATAACGACCAGCTGTTTTTAAACGGTGATGAAACCAGTCGCAATTAGTGCAACTTCTTCCAGGTCAAAGAACCGATAAAATGCGCATATCCACTCCAGTTGGATAAGGAAGAGAGCAGCCATAATGCATTCAGCCTAACAAGCATGGGTGGAGTTGGGTCCACCCTTTTGATCATACGAATAAATAAAGTAAAATATTGTATATAGAATTAGTCAAAACCATGAGGGCAAAAATCATCGATGTGATTCACATGCAGTAGATATTGGTTTCTCTATATGCCAGTTGAATTGTTGGTGTCTAAAATTTATGCATAGCCCCTTTACAACAGCGCTTGCAAGCTACCCACACCAGTGACACTTCTCGTGGTATTCTCACTGAACAGCCCTTTCCTTTGGCATACCTCTCTGACCCTGTTCATGCTGATACAAGAGTTGTAGCTAGTTGTGGAGCTGGTTTCAGTATCAAATTAATGACCTTAATAATAAACTGAATGCGCGTTGGTGAATTTGGCATGTTAACGCCAAAGCGTTAAAGAAGCTATATTGTCAGCCAGCACAAAGACATGGGAACTAGTGCATCAATCCATCTACGAATCCATGACCAAACAATTAATAACAAGAGAGTAACCAGAAAGCAAGCCTATTTATGTAGAAGTCTATGCAGATAGAAGAGTAAGGCAATAAAACAATTAACACTAAGAATTCGGAGGCAAGGAGCCATCATCAAAGTCACACTTCCGTGTGAGGAAAAGACAACTACTAGCGGTTTTCCTTGGAAGAAGCAGCAGCATTATTGCCACGGGGACCTGATAGCATCATCATCTTATATTAAGGGGAAATTGAAATTTATGATGCAACCTATTACCAGGAAAAGATGATGCAGCAATAGAAATATTAACTTGATGACGACTTGATGCCTTTGACAACATAGCAAATATATAAATGCATTGACAAAGGCCTGATACTCTAACCAGAAAGAGAGAAAATGGAAAGGTTAGATATTCACAATTCAACTCCATATTATCAATGCTTAAAATGATCTTACTGATAGTGACTACTTGATTGCCTACAGGCTGAAAGGTGAATAGATTATGGTAACCAACTCAATGCAATAATTTAGCTATTTAACCATTTGTTGCGCTCCAAAGTCATCACGAATGAAACCAATACCTGTCTGTAGAGAGACTAGAGATAAAGGGGATACAGGAATATCTAGTTTGAGACAATTATTTAATGGTTTGTCGAGGGACTAATGGTAGAACCGTAGAAGGGTTACCTTCCTCTCCCATCCACTCCGAAACATTGGTATTCAGAACATAACCGAGCATCAGATCAACATCACTGAATGGGCACGGTAAAACTTGGAGTAATGACCTTGTCGCCTTCAAGCTTTCCCATAACCAAATACTCTGGCCAATGAAAAGATGATTTTTCCCAAATCTCCTGATCAAGAGGGCAAAATCTGATCAGAGTGCTTCTAGAATTGGAATTTCTAAATACAAAGGAGATACATTTTAATAAATGATGATCTGTTTCAGTAAATTCTGCCAGATTCGGCAGCATAGGCCAGCAAGAGGGAAGGGAGAGTACGCGGAGGCTGCATGTCCCAATAGCTGCTGGAAGGAAAATAAAAGATCTCTTGAGGTTTTTTTCCCCTTCCCACAGGGATTGGGGCCTGCGACACCCGTGTGCCCTCTTTCCATCTCATTCCATTGCATTCTCTCCTTCATGCTGCTCTTCGTCCACCTATCCTGCCAGATCCTCCAGCAGGATGTTTCCAAAAAGGCCCTAAAGGTATTGCACTCATAGAACTCAAAAGAAAGTGGAATTTTGAAAAGAAAAATAGTCATAGACATCTAAATAATGGGAAAAAATACATGGACTGGAAGAGGTCAAATTTAACATGCCCACTCAACAATATCAACATAAAATCAAAAGCTTACCAGCTACAGAAAAAGAGAACAAAAGAAAGAGAAGAAGAGAACAATAAATTAAGTTTCAAACTTTTGGAAAGCACAAAAGCAGGAAACAATGATGCACTGCAAGTCCTCACAGCAAGCAACGGCACAAAAACTATCAACTCCAACAAATTGTATATCCCACTAGTGGAACAAAATTTATTTTGCTCCCTTCACACAGGTCTTCCATGAGACACACAGTGTAATATACCCAAGTAGTGCACCTAACCTGCCACTCCATGTTGAAGATAGTTGAAAGAACTTGTACAAAATCATTTCTTTTTTAATTATTTTTAATTTCATATATAGTGCACCTAAACCACCTGCCACTCCATGTTGAAGATAGTTGAAGAACTCACACAAAATCATTTCTTTTTTTATTATTCTTTAATTTTCATATGTAGTATATCTATGTCCATCACTCTTAATATTCAGGCTCTTCTTTCGCTTCAAATTAATGAGTTCTGTCCATGATTATATTTGCCAGACACCTATTTGTATGTGATGTGTGAATATATGTACCTCCTCTCTTGTTTTATTCCAATTCTGGAACTCATACCTGTGCGCTAGTGCAGCATCCATGACTGAGTTACCATCTTTTAGTTACAAAGCCTATGACAAGAGTAAGTTTTGATGTTTCAAATTTAATTCCTGGAGCTATTGTTAGCCTTTACACAACTGTAAAAAAAACAATTTCCTTTCATTTGAAGAAGTTTAGCTTTGACTATATTTTAGTATGAAAGAAACTAAAGAAAACCCAAATGACATCAAGAAGCATTTTATTGTCAGACTGTGTGACTTAGAAGCATGCTAGAGAAAAAATTGATAAGCAATTTCTTAATTTCTTAATCAGTTCCATTTTTAATGGAGTTTTGACCAAGAGACATCCAAAGTAAATTAGCTAAATCAGTTTCTTTTTATATTTTACAAATATTTTTGGCAATTACAGCATAATAACTTCAGCAGAGGTGGATGGATACAACTACAGCTGGCAATACCATTTGAGCAAAGAAGAGATGAGATACTGATTGATGCAGTGCAGTCAACCATGTTCTTTTTAATTATCTTGTCAAACTCCAATGCAAGATCAGGATCTTGATTATAGGACATCATATTGGAGATCTACATACAAAAATCAAAATAAGTATGTTGCACTTGCTTTGTCTGCTATAGTCTTGCCCAGACAATCTTTCAAGATTGAAAGGTTGTTAGTTTAAGACCAGATGCAGATGTGAGAAAAGATATTGATTTATCACTGCGTTTAAACATCACAATAAAGTCTCCATTGTGAAGTTCTGAGAACAGTGAATCCAAAACAATGGAAATATGCCCTCTCCATGATTCCATGTTAATCCTAAAGCTTTCAAATGACTGCAAATTATATGCTCACTGTTTAGGTACCAACCAGCCAATGATAAGTATTCATGTTTTGACAGCATAATATTTGCATGCTTCTTAGCCCCAGGGCCTTTTTATATTTCCGGGATGGAAACAACATTTATGAAACCAAATCTGAAAGAGTGACCTTATCATGAGGAATTAGGGATGGCAATGGGTATGGTGCTTGCAAAATTTGCCCTACATGTATCCGAACCCATAATAAAATCTTGCTACCCGAACCCATCACAAACCTGATTATGAATTAACCAAAAATCCCAAACCCATCCCATTGAAAATTGGTATGCCCACCAGGTACCCGAACCTGCCCGACTAACCCTTGTTCATGTTCATATTACCAATGAGAATAAAACTTCATAAACTGAAAATTTGTAGCCAAAGTAGAATCCTTTCGATCAAAAATCCCCAAACCCTACAAAATATCATGCTTCTACCAAGATCAAGCTCTCAAAAACTCAAGGGACCAACTCACACCGCCACAACTCGCACAATATCCCATGTGCTTGAGAAAAAAACCCCAACCGAAACCTAAGAACCCTCCGATCTCCCTAAGGTGCTCTCCTTCCCAAAGATCTCCAAAAATGAGAATGAACTGAAAGAAAAAGAAGCCAAAAAAAAAAGAAATCAATCTATGTGGGAAAGGTCTTATCTTTTAATTTTTTTCTGTCTTTCCTTTGTTTTCATTGATTTTCCTACGTTTTCCCCCGATTTTTCCTCTGTTTTTTCCATCCTCAAGATTCTCAATCAGGTGGGAGGCTTGGAGTGGCGGCCGAGAAGGCTTATATGATGGCTGGGATTTTCTATTGGTATTTATAGATATGAGTTTAAAGGTATAAATATGTTATCAATCAACTTATAAGGAGGGCCAAATTGTGCCTTATTGGTTAAGGTAGTAACTGGGCAATCCAAGGATTTAGAGTTCAAATCCTCTCATCCTCCTATTATATTATATATTTTATAAAAAATTATAAAATATACATAATCGGATTCGGATAGTGGGTACCCAAGAGGCAAATCCTAAACCCATCCCAAACCCGAACGAATTTTAATTTTAAATCCCAAACCCTATGGGATATGCTAAATGGGTCTTATTAGGGTTCGGACGGTTGGGTACCAAGAAAAACCCACCCAACCTCCATCTCTATAGGGAATAGGATAATCATTTCTATTGTCAATTTCTAAGACCATATTAAAAGAGATGCCAAAGGATGAGGATACTAGGCTGTTACAGTTATGAAACTTTACTTTGATCCTTCCACAGTTCTTCAGAATCTTAAGGACTCAGTACATTTCAAAATATTATTAAGTATGTGTGTTTACAATTATGACATTTTGCTTTGATCCTTCCACGGTTCTTCAGAATCTTGAGGACTCAGTACACTTGAAAATATTATTATGTGTTTTATATGATCCAAGCCTTTGTGCAGATGGCTATTGTAGGAAAAATCCTTATTAGTGATAGCTAGACTGGGGCCACAAATCTGCTCCTCAAGAGGAGTGCTCCTTTGGAGAGGATGTACAAATGAAAAAAGAAAGACAGATTTGAGGAGGGTTGGTAAAGAAGAAAAAAGGCCCTTGAGACGATGTGATAGAAGTTACAAGGAATGATTTAAAAGTGCCCAGTAAATTGGAATTTATATACGTTGCTAGGAAGACATATAAGGAGACTCATGAATGGTAGAAAATTTTGATAAATGGCACTTGCTCATTACAATTATACTGACATTTTGTCCCACTTCAATATATTCAGATCGAACTGACTTAATAAATGAAAATCCACCCTGTTATAAGGATAATATGTCCTACTTGAATGTGATCAAGAATGTCAGGCTGGGAAAATTTTTGCCTTAACATAAGAATATCCTACATTGCATTAATCCTACTCCTCGAATTAACTCCGGATGTTTGGTCAGGATAACAGTATTTTAGGACTTGATTGTCTTTCTTCTATAAAGAGGGTCAGTGTACACATCAACTATAATATATATTGCATTCTGCATAGTTTCCATATCATGTCAAGCATGTGCATATTAAACATGTGACAGCATAATCTAATCTTAGAGAAGATCGATTCAAAATCAAAAGAATGGCTCTATCTATTTCTGGGAAACTTTGTCATGGTCTACAATAATATATGTTAATCCATTTAAAAAAAAGAAGAAGCAAGCATACAGGTGAAATTCACAGCCTGAGACATCTGAAAACCTTGTTAACAGATTCAAAAATCATGGTAGAGTTTTTTTAAAAAAACTTAATAAGATTTTCCAGCACGTAAATTAGGTGTTTCGTCCTATAATCATTTCCTTCAATGCAAAAAATCATTAAATTTTTCTTTTATGTACTTTCACATATGATTTTTGACTAACGCAATGGATCCTGGTAAACGTTCTCAAGCAAGCATCTGTAGTCTTTGATGGACTAAACCTTGATAAAAACTGGCATTGAGGGTGCTGTAAACATGTCTTGAAAAGCGTCTGATATGTTAGCTAAATCCATGGCACTGTGCTTTCTAATGTCAATTGCTCATAAAAATTTTCAATTTCATATTTTAGCTTTGTGAATCGGCTGAAGTTATCAGTTTTGGTGTATTTCAAAGATTTTGGGAGTTCTTGGAATATGAACTTTTTAGTTAAACATTAGAAAGATACGAAATTTTGAATCACCACAAAATATACAAAAACTGAGAACAAACAATTGCGACAAGTTCTGCAAATAGGGTGGGATACATTAATGTATTGATTAATAAATAAAGATTTCGATAACTAATTCAATGATTAGTCTAAGATCCTACAAAATACTCTAAATTTCTCGTGTGTGTGTGTGTGTGTACACACTACAAATTTCCAAAGAATATCAAGAACTAAAGAAAACAGCTTGGTTACCGGTTTCACGAAGGCATCAGCAGCCTCCTCTTCGCCACCGATTCCATCCCTCCAAATGGTCACGGCCTCCTACCACCTCATCGACGCCGCCGCCGCGTCCATCCGCACTGCCTTCGAGGAGCACCGTCTTATCTCACCGGAATCAACGGTCCCATCGGCGCCGCCACCAGCACCTCTGCTTCGAGAGTCATCGAGATCAAGGGAGAATTTGGCCATCAATTTGGGAGCGATTGAAATGCGAGGAGATCGAAACGCGAGGCGAAGTGAGAGAGCAAAACCCTAGCGAGGTCGCGCCAAGAGAAAGGGTTTGGGTTAACCGCGCGCCTTCAACTGCGAACGCAGTCAATCTCGCTGTATAGCACGTGCACGGTGGGGGAATCCAACGGCCTCTACGTGAGTCATGGTTTATTATTAATAAAACGCTTTGTAACCCCATCATCGTGTGTATTGCACCGAGCCCGTCAATCCTGCCAATCTCGTCGAGCCACATTGATGGACGCCGTTTGGCACCTGGTGATTCGGACCGTAGCGTGGGCCTTATTATTATTATTATTGTTTTAAAGGTCAGAGAACTGCTATGATTGTTAGAAAGTAACGCTTCATCTTTTTTTTTATCTTAACGTTGTTTTCTGGAGCAAATTTACCTTGACCTTTTTTTTGTTTTTTCTTTTCTTTTGTAAAAGAGGAGATTTTGTTTTAAAGGAAAGTTACAGCAACTGTACAGATAATTGATATAACATAAACACAAACACAAAGCCTACCCTAGCACCCTGAATATGGTAAGATGATCCAAATCTATACCGCAGTGAGTTGAATCACAAAACAGCATGCAAACAAACAGAACTCCTGCATTTGTAGACCATCTGCTTCTTACTGAAGAGTTGAGCAACTGTTGCAAAGGAAGAAAAGGTGCGTGGCATAAAGCTCCAGTGACAGATGCTCCAGCAATTGAGTTGCAGAAACAATGTACACAACATGAAGCTCGTTCCCTTCATCTCCCTTTTATGCGTCTACCTGTGAGCATAAATACAGAGTACGGTATAGAAGTGCAATTGAACAGAACACAAGCTAGTGACATAACTATCCAGTTCATGTAATGCGGAGCCAGAAATATTGATGGCTAAAATGTACTGTGTAGGTGAACATACTCTTTCTAACAGTTGAACATGCTCTACCTTTTGTGTTTTATGCAAGCATAGGCTTAGACATTCGACCATACTTTGACTATTAGAATGGGTACGAGGGTGTTGCAAAGTTGCAGGTCATCTGCCCACATGGCTATAAGAATAAAGGAGCTGAGATGCAAAATTTCGTCTAGCAAAACATTCCTTTTAATTTTGTTACTTTTAATTTTTGAACTACGAATATACTTCCTAAAATTTAAAATATGATCCGCGTCAAGAAGTCTAAGCAGTTGTTTTTAGGAAGTCCAAGACAATTCCATGGAATGGTCCAGCTTGGGCTTGCCCATCGTTAGCAACAACCTATAGGGCCAAGCACATGGGGTATAGGATTATGATGTTGCTTCGTAATATTAGGACATTTGGAGATTTTGAAAGATCTCGGCTCATATTTTCAAAATGAGATTTTGAAATCTTGACCATTATAATAAATCTGAGATTAAAAATTTTATTTAACTTTTGATTTTAAAAATTATTACATAAAAACATATCTCAAGGAAGCAAAAATGTGATTAAAAAACATTGATTGGTATGAACATATAATATCAGCTGATTTCTTATATTTTATCTATTTATATTGGTCGAGATAACAGGATCAAGATTTTAATAATTATCATAATTGAAGATGCTCGGTTATGATATAAACCAAGATTTCCTTGTCTTTATTGTTTTTTTTCTCCTAAGTAGATGTGAGGTCTTTATTCACGATGGAAATCAATTGGCCGGTTGGATGATTTAGGAATATTGGACCACATACTTGCCCTCAGGAATCCGGTGATGTTTGTCTCATGGCCTTGCTATTTTTTTCACTAATTGAAGCAAAGCATGTCACATGTGGGTGACCTTCCTCCTTTAGGGCGAATCATGAGAGTATATGGTTAATTTGTTGATGCCATATTCTTTTTACTTAATTAGAAAGTAAAAGTACTGCTCAAGATTATGTCAAAATAATTGCAGCAATTGATCTTTGATAAAAAATTATCATTATAATCATGAAAGGGGTCCAGGAGTCAGTAGATAAATGATTAAAATCTCATCAGTCATTGCTCAACAGTGTGTTTAAAAGTGGACTGTCTGTCAATTAACAATTTCTTTCGTGAAATAAAATTTTAGGATGTAAAATATCATTAGCTCAAAAAGAAGGGGAAAAGGACATTTGCAGGGCACTTCACTGTCATGAAACCATTTTGTTGCTCGATTTCCTGTAATTTGCGTGATGCCAATCAAAATTGGAGAACTATAAAATTATTATAGTTCGCATCTACACCGGTCATTTTTATTAAAATTGATGAAGATGCATAATTTTTGTCGCTAAAGGATAAAAGAACCGTATACATGAGGTTTCAGTACTGTTTGGAAAGGTCATTTAACAATTTAATTTTTAAAAGACTGATGCATGTGGGCTTCTGACATATTTTTTATGTTGAAAATGAGGCACATCGATTGATGTGAAAATAATTTGTTTTAGCCCAAGATCTCCGTCTAAAAAGATCAATTAGAAGACATGATCTAAATTATTGATTTTTTATAAATACCGAAGATCTATAACATATATAACTAATGTAAGACTAAAATATGCCAGCATGAGTCTTCACTTGTTCTCTCTATTTAAGCTCTATTATTTTATTTGATTAAAATTAAATTCATTCAAATCTAATTATAAGTATAACAAATTTAATAATGAATACCATAATCAATTCGTGGTAAACCCAAATGGGTCATGTTGAATATCCTTGAATCCATTGCAGTTACGGGCCTTTGTTTTGGTAAGAATGAGTCTTATTCATTTGATACCATTTATATGACTCAGAATCTTACTCAAGTAGACTAGCAGGAAAGTACTATTTAGATTCTACCCTATATAAGAAATCTAGTATATAGCATGAGAACGAGTCCTTACATGATTAATGATGGTATTATTGTTTTTTTGGGAACTACTAATGATATTATTTGGAACCACTAGCTACAAAAAAACATTCTAAGTTAAACCTTGAGATAAGCAATGATGGTTGCACAAGGAGAGCAAGATTGCATATACATGATCGCTTCTGATAGCATGGTCAAAGTTATGTTGTAACATTTTTAGGACTATTACTTTTATTAAGATTTCTAGTGGTTAAAATATAAAAGCATTCCTTTAGAGACATATAATTTCATTTTTAGTCCAATAAATAAATCATCAATCTAATTTTCACATGGCACGTACATCATTTATGTATGTGTCATGATCTTGTAGATTCGAAGAATCAAAATTAATACAAACTTCTATACCATGCAACCAACGCACATCTTGGAGTGAAGCCTGACCCTCTTAGACTAAATCACCGGCGCTACCAGCCATCGTCGTTTGCACCGAACGGGCTACAGTGTGCCTCCCCTGCTTCAAACCTCCTTCTCCTATTCTAAGGAGGCTCGATCTCTCACCCTCCGGCCTCCTCCCTCTTTTGTTACTGCCACTTGGTTAGCAGTCATTCCGAATCCTAGAAACCACCCAATCCCTATTTCTCGATCAAGTCTTCCCTGCTTCAATGACCCTTCTTGCTTTAATCTCTTCTTCCTCGACTATCAGATGCCATCGTCACAATCCTCTCCCTCCCTCTCCTATTGGTTCATTTATCGATCATTGTCAATTATTGTCGTCGATTGCCACTGCTGGAAATCATTCGAGAGGTGTTTGGTTCGCAATCAAAATCGGAATCAAAATGAAAATCAGAATGATTTAGAATCAGAATCGGAATGACCAAATTTTTCGAAGCACTTAATTCGTAATCGAAATTGGAATCAGAATTGAAATAAAATTTGAATCCATAGAGTAAATTAGGAATTGATTTCTATATAGATTGGATCATCCTTATTCTATCTTGGAATCGAAATCGGAATGAGATTCATTTCAACTAAACGGTTGGAATGGGAGTCACCCATTTTCATTTTGATTCCAGACTTCCACTCCCTCCAATCAAGCATCCTCTCGATTTCTTTTCTCTATGCTATGTTTGAAACTGCACACTTTCCCTCCTCGCCAATCGAACGTTTGGTTGGCATTTGCTCGGCTCTCTTTGTTCGACTTTCCTTCCTTGCTCCTCTGCTCCAGGATCATAGCCGTGGGTGTGCTTCACCCGTCATTGCTGAACTCCATCGCTTGGAAGCCGGCTGAGTTTGAGTACCCCGTCTCTCAAATCCCTTGCCCCACGCCCTCACATCCTCTGTTCTTCTCACCCCTGATTTGTTTAGGGATTCAACCATGCGGACAAGGAAGGATTTAGGGTGAAGTTTTACATTCTAATTCTTTAACTGAGATGAAATCCTAAACTTCCCATTGATTTATTTTTGAAAATTTAATTTTGATCAGTGTAGCTTAGGAAAACATGCGATTAGAGTAGTTTTAAGCATCAAACTATGAAATTGGAATTAAAAAAAAATGATCTATTTAAATGCTCAACAAGTGCTTGGTCACAGACAGATGGGTCTGAAGACTCCCATAAGGATATTTGGTTTTCTTAATTATATTAAATTATTGATATTAATTTAATTAGATATGCTAGGTGTATTTTGCAGTAGACCGACGCATCCTAATTTGAGTTCTAAAGGTAAGAATTTCCCCATGCTACCTCGAATGAATATATAATTTAATATACTTTTTTTATTATAAAGATCGAATGAACTTGATAATATTTTTATATCTTTTACTAAAGGGTTGATGAACATATAAAATTGATATAAATGAGACTTGCATAATTTGATGATTGGTGGTGATAATAAATTAATCATATTTATTATTGTTCAGTTATAAGCTGAAAAATAATATTATCATTTATGTGGGGCTGGTTTGTATTGAACTGTTAGCTCATCATTTTTTTTTTTTTGGAGTCATAAGATGCATTTTAAGGTTGGATTTATTGGCGGGAGGTGAAGAATGTTTAGGATATTTTTGATATTATTGGGTATTGTGCCGCGTGATTGTATTTATCAAACATATATAATAAATTGTTTATTTATTATTGAAATATGATTAAACTAATTAATGTTTTGATCATTCAACGGGTCTTGCACATTCCATAGCATCATGTCTTGTGAAATATACGGTAATGTCACAAACGAACCCAAGCTACGGATTTGGAGAGTGAAATATAGAGTTGCTAAATTGTTTTTTTTTTATAAAATGTTAACAATAGTAACCGCCAACATGAAGAAAATGGGAAAAAAAACAATAATCAATATTTTAATCTAATAAAAACTGAATGCGCTCTAAGATCTACGTAAGCATGAAGGAATCAAAATTCTACTTGCAACGCGGTTGGAAACATTCCACTTGGAGCATGGCACGGTTCACTCCACCCACGAGCCGGCATGTTTGAATGCGCAGCAGTCGGAATCTATTGTCAAAACTAAAGCTATCAGAGATGTTCCGTTGGGCTCAAAGTAGCACTCTGTAGCTGTCACTCTCTACGGCCACAGTACCAAAGAAACCAGTTTTTTCTTTGAAAATATGCACACTGCTATCAGAAACCCGTTTAGCCAGTTCTCTCTCTCCTCCTTTCGTGGGATCCACAGCGTGAGGAGATCTTAGGAATGGCCTTCCTCTTTTTTTTTTCCTTTCTTTTTGGTTTCAACGGAATGCCCCCTTTAATGGTGCCTCTTTTAATGACCTTGCAGCATAGCATTCCCTAATTTCTCTTTAATTAATTCAGTTGCCTAATTTCTCTTTAATTAATTCACCTTTCTTAATTTTGTTCTCCTTAATTTCTCTTTAATTAAGTATTTTCGTTCATTTCTCATGGTATGCTTGTTGGTAAGGAAAATTGCAGATAAATTTATTTTTATTTTTATTTTGTTTAAAAAATATCTAAAAAGTATATTGTTTGATCTCTAAAAAAAATCTTATTTTATGAAAAAATTTATTTTATTTTTCATCAATTTTATTGCAACCAAGCATATTCTATGCACGGGATATGTCTTGAGTTACTAGAAGTTAATCATGTACTAAAAATTGATTGAATTTTTGTACTCTTTATTGTCAAATCATATAATATATATTTATTAATAATAAAATATAATTACCACTCTTGTCGGTTACCATTGATATTACTATTTAAATATTATAATGGCTATATAATATTTTAGGATGGTATCTATTACATTATCAAACTAATAAACACTAGCTTTTGTCATTTTATTATAAGACCAAATATGAAGAAAATATAGCTATTTTAGACATTTCCTATTTGTAGAAGATATTTTTAAATTTGATTGTTATCAGTTTTCCTTGAAAATATTAGTGCATTTATCTGCGTTCCTATTCTTCTGTTAGTATCCATTATTTTCATTATAATGTTAACTAGCTTAGAACCTCGTGCGATGCACGGTATATAATTATTTTTTAAATAATATTTTATAAATTAAAATTTAATATAATATAAAAGATATTTTAAATGATATCAAATATTCTAAATCAAAATATAAACTCAGACACATATATTCTTTCGTCTGGTTCAAGGTTTGCAGCACATTTAAGTTCCCTCATCTTCAACACATGTAAATATGTAATTCTCCATTATTTTAATTTGCAGCAATTTAGATGATTTTATAAACTATTTATTTTAAATATATTTTATTTATTGAGCTATTTATAAATAGATTATAAGCTATTTATAATTATTTATTTATTTAAACTTTATATCAAGTTCTAAACCATATTATTGCAGATATAAGAAGAGCAACTCTGAACAAATACATAAGATAGCATGAACAAAGATAATTGATAACTTCAAAAAAGAATTTTTTTTATAAAAAAATTATATTTGTGCATAACATGCATTATAAGCTATTAGATAAATATTATGAAGATTCAAAGAGCCAAATTTCATAAAATTCTTTCCTAAACTCATCATTTTTTATTATTTTTATCTTTAATTATTTTTTTTCTATCTAGCCCGAGATTCTTCGACGATGTCTGGTAGGTAGCCTTACCTGAATCACTCCCTTCAAATTTTTCGTCACCGCAAAATCCCACGAGTTCTTCGACACGTCATAATACGGCTCCAGCACACTCCTCCTCGGCACCCCATGGATGTATACATACTTCACCTTACAATTTGCCAAATCCAAAGCATAACTCATTGACACCTTGTTCGCCGGATCGAATGCCATCGAACCATCGATGTCCACCCGATTGTCCCTACAGGCATGTTGGGAATTGTGTCCTAAAGTCAATCATTTGACGATTGTGCTAATTATAAATGTATATGAATTGATAAATAATAAAATTATTTGATATTTTTCATCACAAGGATATATCTTCCAACGAACTCTTTAGGACTACTTTGATCGATAAAGGAAGATTTATCGCATAGTCCTTAAATTGATTCGTGACCAAATGATACGCTATTACTAGGACTATAGCGATATCAAGTGTAGGTCCTTGTATGCCATATACGTTGGTTGTCCTCGTAACCAAATAGTATGGAGATACTGGTATGGCATGCAGGTGAGATGTAGGAGTATATCGTCACTGAACGTGACCAACTACGAAGCATTCTGTTGTTAAGAGTAGCTCCCGAAGGATATGGGTATAAGTGTCCCTCCGACCTGAGATCACTACAGTGTCTTCCAAGTAACTCACTGTACTTTAGTGCCGGACTAAATGAGTTTCTAATTCAGTAATGAAAGATTTTTGGATATAGTCAAGTACTTGTCAAGTCGGTGCATGAGTCAAGATGGGATTGACCCTTCCGAATTAGTAGGAGATATGCATCAGTGTATTTTAATTTAGCAAAATCTGGGTCCGGATAATCCATATGATGGATTTGAAAAAATTGAAATATAATGTGGATGACTTATCTAGGATTGATAGTTAAATTCTAGGTCATCCTCGAGCATTAGGGTCAAAGGGATGAATTATACGGTAACCATTCGCCAATAGGTTTTTGAATATTGCTTCGCCATTATTCGACCTATCCGGATGTCGGATCATCATTGCTAGATGGTTACATCGATTAGTTCAGGAAGATGTTTCTGTGCTACCAACTTAGGTTCGAACCTATGGGGTCACTCTCAAAAAAATTTCTGACTGATCATGTGGTTGATTAATGATTGAGAATCATTCCAGGGCTTAATCGTCAATTCGATTGATGATTAACCTTATGCAAAAATTATAATAAATTAATTCATCAAGTGTTAGTAAATTAATGAAAGATTAATTAATAATTAAATTATTTATTAGCTCAATTTGATTAAATAAAAAGATTAAATAAAATCTAATTGAATTGGATTCAATTAAGTTTGATCCGATTAGGTTATGAGATGATCTAATCACTGAGGGAGAATTGTCCCTGATTTGATTAGGACTTTGGTTCAATCAATTCTAAATTTGATTAAAATTATGAATCTAATTAGATTAAATTTATATATGATTTGGTTTGGATTCAAATAAAAAAACTTAGAGTCCTTATTGGAATAGGACTCTTCTCCCTGTGCCAATCTAGATTGCATGCCATATATCTCCATACACAAAATTATTTTGTGTGAAATTTTTTACACCAAAGAGTCTTTTTCCTTATCTATCTCACGTCCAAATTTGATTTAGTTTTGATAAATGAAAGATTTTGAAATTAGATTTCAAAATATTCCTTATCAAAAGAATCTGTTCTCATCCAGATCAACCTCTTCACGTCAATAATTTTTTTTCTCCTTATATGTGCAACATTTTGAGGAGATTTTTTATGAAAGATTAGTAAGAAGAACTGATTTACCATAAAAAAATATGGAAAGGGAATCTCATATTTTTTGGCATATTTTGGGATGTGAAATTGTGAAGAGAGGCGGAATCCTGTAAGAGTTCAGGATCACTAGGATTCTTCACCCCACCTCCTTACATGCCTATAAAAGGGGCTTTTATGGTTTTTTTTTGTGTGTAAGATACTAGAATAGAGCTCTTCACATGATAGAAGTTTGAGAATGGTTCATGATGTGCAAAATAGAGAGAAGGATCCTCCTTCTTAGGGTCTGCGTAAAAATCTGAATTTCAAATTTTTGGTTCTAAGGATTT
>KE504800.1:358265-375682 GCA_000441515.1 Elaeis oleifera | reverse complement strand
CTTTCGTTGTAATTTTTGAAAAAATTTGAAATAATGCATGAAATCGCCTATGCATCCCAACAGGGCATGCGTGTAGGTCAAACTCACCGTCTTGTCCAAAACCCTCGCTGAATTCATGAACTGAAACCTAACATCCTGAAGACAAAAAAATAAAGATCAGAGATGACACATGAAATCACAAACCTTAACCCTAAAAGTCGAAGCTTGCAAGGAGAAGAGGGATTGGGGGATGCGACGGATTGCCTTCTTGGGGACATTGTAGTCAATGATGGAGCCGAGCTTCTCGAGGGAAAGGGCGAGGCCGTTGAGGGAGGGACCGTGGACGAAGGTGGCGTCGGTCATGGAGGCCTTGAGCTTGAGGTCACCGACGTTGATAGCGAAGGTGGCGAATGCTGAGCTCTTGTCCACTTCGTATCTCCCCTTCACGGAGCTCCTCCCTTCCCGATCGGCAATGGATTTCTTCGGCGATCCCATCAAGTCTCAGCCGCTATGATTCAAGGCCACCTCCTTCCTTCGCTCGAACTTCGAACCGGAATCCTACATCGCCGACCTTCGCTCCTTCATCCCTCTGGATAGCCTCGCTACTGAGCTTCGTGCCCACCTCGCCGCCCTCAAAGCCAAGCTCGCCGGCCTTATCAAATTTTTTGCTGTTTTCTATTCTCAAGAGTCTTGATCGGGTGGGAGGTTTGAAGCGAACGAAGCTTCTCCTGAAACTCTTCCAATCCTTTCACGATCTCACTCCATATGATTTCGCTCTATATGATAAAATAATTTTATCCACATGGCAAACGGAGACAACCCAACGTGGTTACTCCATTTTATAATATACATATATGATTCCAATTGCATAGGATAAAACAATTGAACAAATGTCAAATAACGACATTTTATTACAGTCGGTAACGGGCTAACTATTCAAACCTTGCCATTGGCTCCTACAGCGACCGGCTATAGCCGGTTAAATCCATGGCAACGTCAGCATATCATCACCGGCCTATTGTTGGAGGTTGTTCTTGCGCATAAGCGTAATGGGGTGGTTATAATGTTCCTAATCTTATTATCAAAACAAAAAAAATGTTGCTAATTCTAATTAATTATTAATAATATATACTAATGAAAAATTAAGAAATTCCCTGTCCGCCTTCCTCCCCCACTCTGGTATATAACCACCGCAAGAATTTCCCATCTTCGTCGCCAAAGCCGGCACTCGGAGACGGACAAGGATTCGATGGGCGAGTTCCGCGGAAACCCTAATCCCCAGCCCCAATCCTAGAAATCCACCGGCGATAGCAAGAACAACCTCAAGATCCCTACCCTCCGATCTCTCCCTCTCTATCCCTCCTCCGAAACCAAGAAAAAGATCGTACTTTCTCCTTGAATTCTGCCAATTCCCGCAGGTCCTTGTACAACAAGATTTTGATTTCTTGGTGCCCGAGGCGCATTAGCGAAGTCTTGATCTTTAAAAGGTCTCTTTTTATTGGGAGGAAAAGCTATCTTGGTTCTAGATTTGAGGAGATCCCGTGGGATTTATATAGTTGTACGTGTTCTTGGAATTAGATCGCCTGATCCAATGAGCAGAATTGGTGGGATCTGTCCGAGTTGGCTATGAATCGGTTCGGGATCTTGAATTCTTGTTGAAGTCGCCTGTGGGATGTAGATTTCTCTTTTTGGTGGGTTTGGATCTCTGGCATTGGAAGGGGAGGGCGGAATTGTAGGGTTTCGATTCTTTGGTTTGTGGTTTTCTTCTGTGCTTTTCTTGATCACTGTACATTGGTTGAGAGGGATTTGTAAGGGAGTGGGGAGATGAGAGCAAGGCCCGTGGCGGGGAGGGACAATGACTGGAGGGTCATTGGGTCTTCGATCGTCGGGGAGTTATGGATCACTGCAAGCGCAGCCACACAACGGTGCCGCATTGCCGATTCAGTCGACTTCTGTCTCCGTCTCCGTCCGCAAGCCGCAGAAGATGCTCCTCCAGAGCTCGAGAGAGAAAGAAAGGTTCCTGCTATGGATCTGCAAGCTCGCTGGCAGGAGGAAGATTGGGATGCTGCTGGTGCTGATCGCTTCAGCTGCAGTCATTCTGTCTTTCATCTCTGCTATGAGTAAAGGTCTGACTTTTCTTTCAATTCTCACCTCTCTTTATCCAGTTTACCGATCTATAAGTAGATGCTTTGATCTTTGAATTAAGTACGGTGGCATTGCTGATAGACATGTTGGACGGGATTTTCCATATCTATCTGTGAGTACAAATTGTCAGCATAAGCAGAGAATTTCCAATGTTCTATAATTTTCTTGCAGTTTCAAGTGAAGTTTTGCCTGATTTTCCAATTCTGAAAGGTTTCATTTTATGTTTCTTGGATGTGGATGGATCATGTGTTGATTCTTCTTCATCTCATTGCCATTAGGTTATATATTGCTCTTTCGAGAATCCAGATGGTAAAAAGCATAAAAGATTATCTTCATTTATTGGTGCCTTCGGGGAGTAGTACAATATAACTGTGTAACTACTTGTCGCCTATAATTTGAAGTTGCTCTTGGTTATGGTCACCACCCACGATATTGCTGTGATTCCTAGTTTAAGTTTCTCCAGGTATCAGAAGTATGGATAGAAGTTTAGTATAAAGAAATCACTGGTTTCTGTTGCTTGAAACCTGTAGATTATCAAACTTTCAACTAAGTTGTCCTCTGTGTATTCTGCCAACTGCGACTAGTTATCTACAAAATACCTATTATCATCATGAAAGAATTCTGCTTATGTATTATGTACCAGTATTACTGCATCAAAGTTGAAGTGGTTAATTCTCTTTGTTCTTTTTGATGATCTATGATTTATTCTGCTAGCAATTATCATAGCAGATAATCTTGTGTCATGGCTTATTTCAGATGAAGATGCATCAGAAGTTCCTCAGACAAACCTGGATTCTTCGTATCATGTCTGGGGTCTTGTAAGCACTGGCAAGACAGCATTGCATAATGTGACACCTCCCTTGACTTCAGTAAAAGAGTCCAAGACAGAGATAACAGCAAATCCGAACCAACAGTCTGCAAGTGGTGATAATGAAACCCAGCCTTCTGTTCCAGTTCTTCCGCTCGGTGCAACTTTTACACGGCATCCTTGTGAAAATTTCTCCTTTTCTCCCCCACCAGCTGACAGGAAACGTACTGGCCCACGCCGTAAGTTTGGTTTGATTATCAAAACTTTTAATTCATTTCTCTCTTAATAATTTTGTCATGGCACTGATGATTTCATTACTTAACCTCTTTTTTCTGTAGCATGCCCTGTGTGCTATATCCCTGCAGAGCAGGCCATGGTCTTCATGCCTGCTTTGCCATCAGCATCACCTGTCCTTAAGAACTTAACTTATGTTTCTGAAGAAAACTTAGCAGTGAATGAGACAAATGGAGGTACTATATTTGGAAGACATCCCTCTCTGCAGCAGAGAAATGAATCTTTTGATATTAGAGAGTCGATGTCTGTGCACTGTGGGTATGTTGACTCTAACTTGTTGCATTTGTTAACTTTTAGTTTCAATCTGTGTACATACTTGGATCAATGATCTGCATTTATTTTTTCAGCTGATGTTAGCATCTCAGTCAACATCTTTTGTTATTGTCAGATTTGTTAGAGGAAAGAAACCTGGTCAAGGGACTGGGTTTGACATAGATGATGCGGATCTTCGTGAGATGGAGCAATGCCGTGGGGTAGTTGTGGCCTCTGCTATTTTGGTATCTACACCCTACTACCTGCCACCGCTGCCCATGATTCTCTTTATCCAACTGAAAGAAAAAACTTGCTTTTACATGATGACCAGGAAATTATGATATGATGCAACAACCGAGAAACATTAGTGAATATGCAAAGAGAAATGCGTGCTTTTATATGTTTGTGGATGAAGAAACAGAAGCCTACATAAAGAACACCACTAACCTGGACAGCATTCAAGAGTTGGGTTATGGAGAGTGGTGGTAGTTCGAAACCTTCCTTATGTAGATGCAAGACGTAATGGAAGGTACCTTTTCTTTTACTCAATAAGAATTTTTTCTTAGATTTTAAATATAAGGTGTAGTGATTGTCAGCCTACTTTTGGCACACCTTTATGTCTTTAGAATTTGCATGAGAAAATTTGTTTATTTATTGTTTGAAATTTATTTATTGTTTGAAATTAATTGTTTCTGTCGGATCACATATTTCAGTATTTTGAAAATGATTTTCCTTTGTCTTATACTGGATTAGGGATAAGTTGGAATTTTCTGTTTTAAGAGTTTTACATATCATATTTAGTGAAATAATGAGTGGAAGTGAGAGACTGGAGATGTAAAAGGTTCATGAGCCCTGATAACTAACAACCAAATGTGCAAGTATTCTTAAGGGCCTAAATCCTACACACAGGTGGTACCAACACTAAATAGTAGAGGGCCTCATTTTTAAAGATACCAAAATGCACATTGTTTATTTCTTTCAAGCACATCTTCAGCCATTTTTTGAAAATGTCTGACAGAAACAGGCAGCTCTTTAAGGTAGAGCTAGACTATTTATCAGCATGTCTCATCTATCATATCCATTTTTCTAAAGAAAATTCTTCAACAATGAGTTGATCTCATCAAAAGTCCTGTCCCAAAGTCATTTGCTAATAGTTGGCTTGGTCCTTGTGACTGTAAAAGAGGCAACATGAATTTGTACTTTTTGGCCTATGTTGTGTCAAGGGAATCCAAAGTTTAAACATATGTTACGTGTAATATTCTTTCATATGGGGATTGATTGGCTGAAAGGACTCAACAGAAGTAGGGAAAAACTGTTTGTAGTTGAAGAAAGACTCATGGTCATTGGAAGCAATCTTAATGCCTTACAATGATAACATTGTGTAACTCTTGAATTGGTAATTTTGTCACTATTAAAGTTTAAAACATGTACATTTCTGTTCATGCAAGATAGAGGAGATTATGAGGAGGCTAAAATGACATTTTATAGTTTAGCTAGTTGTAGGATTGTCCTTTTCTTCACGATTTTGTTTTGGTTAATTAAGTATTTTTTTGCCATATAAATATAAATTCCGTGGTGATATGTGAACAGAATTACAGTTCTGCTGATGGATAATGAGAATTGGGGATATGTCCATATGATTTCATGCACATTGGACTGTTGCTATTATGTTCCTTATATATGTTATGGGCTTATGGCAACAGAGTATTTGGCCATTGTCAAGAAAAAAGAAAAGCATATGGGTGTAGAATTGAAGCTGACTGCAAAGTCTCTCTCTCTCTCTCTCTCTCTCAAAAAAAAAGAGGATGGATGGCAGTCTTTTCTAAAGGTCTTAGATCAATGCACATGAGAAATTAGTGAATAAGAATTTCAAAGAGTAACTTTGCTAATTATGACAATGACCATAAACATTTTAGCTAGACTTCAAGTGCTGCCTGGTACTGCTATAATATGCAACACACATACTGCAAGTGGCTGTCATGATAAAACAGGACACTTGTTGAGTAGGTGTATGTTACTCCTCTTATTGTGATTCATAATGAAATTGAATGGTACCCTTCTGGACTGAGCTTTTATAATGACCAATTCTATGAACTACACATTCTCCCCTTCTTTGGAAGGTTCAGTTTCACATCTTTACTTAAATACCCAACAGAGACATTTTGGATGCACATGGTAATGGTCAAAAATCAAGATGCAAGATTCCAAGTGGTGAACATAGGTTTCTGCTTGGTTTTTCCCCCATAAATTCAATGAAATAGAATGAACAAACATATTTTCAAGAATTAATTTGCATGTGAGCAATTTTTGGATGGAAATAGTTTTATGCAAAAAGTAGTTTTTCACTAATAACTTAATATATCCGAAATTGCTTGACTTGATCCTATCCCTGCTTTGCCATTTGATGGATTATCAATATCCCCTAAACACATAGTAATTTTCATGTAATCCATAGTTTTTCTTTTTTGCTACAAACAATAGAATAAAAAAGTTGGAAAGTTTTCACTTTAAAATTTGAGCCCCTTCTTAACTTGAATTGCTTACTGTTATATCATGCTAGTTCTTGATAGTCCATTGAATATCATTAATTTGTGTGATAAACTTAGCTGTATTAGTTATTACAGTGTGCATCTAACTTGATTACCAGTATGTATTTCTATTTGAATGCTGAAAACACGTCTTATTTACACTAGGAAGCATTTAAACATAAATGAGATGTTACTGATATGTTTGTTTAGTGAATCCTAGTCTACCTTAAGAAATTTTCTCAACAACGTGCTCCAGGTGTTATCATCACTTTATCATATAGTGCATGTGCTATGCAGACCTTGGACTGGTCCATATAATCCTTTTGTTTGAAGAATAGTTTGGCTTGGTCTAATTGATTGAAGGACAAACTGTTTTTCGGCCAAATACAGTCAATATACTGTCATTAGACAAGAAAGTTAACTATTTCTGGAAAGATAAGCTTTTAGACATGGTAATAAGGCTGAAAATGTTGCATAGTTTTCTATAGATGATAATGGTGATGCACATGAGTTTGGGAGAGATGAGAATGTTTGAGTGTATGAATGGTAAATCTTGTTGGGTGGATCACTGGTAGAGCTAGAGTAGGCATGTTAAACAAAACCCTGGGATTATCTCTTAGAGGGGGTGAAACCTATGAAAAATTGGATGCAAGTTATGAGTTTAAAATGCCTGCATTGATGACTGTCATGGCAACATTTGGGGAGTGAAATTTAATAAAACTGATTTAGAGAGACTGGATTAATCTTATTTATTGTGATTCTGATGAGCTGGCAAAGTATGAAGCATGTGGTATGTTGACATAATATAGTTAGAGACCGAATTATAGTGTGTGATTACTTGCTTTTGCATTCTCATGTTTCTGTTGCCTTTCCCAACGTAATATCACTTTGTATCTTGGATTGGCTTTGTTCTTTTAGGATGGTTGAAAGCAAGGTCTGTTGTACCGACCCATACCAAATGTACCATATCATACTGATAAAATACCAATATGATACTGAGGTTCGGTCCATAATATGAGTCAAACTGGTCCATACTAAGCGGAACCATCTCGTACTTCCTGGCATTGCCTAAAGCAAGGGTGTATACTGTACCAACCAACCTGTCCCACCCACCTTTGGGCAGTACCATGATGAAAAATGGAAAAAGGGTTGGGAGCTATGTCAGTATTGGTGTGTACCATACCATACCATACTATACCATGCTCAACTGGTAACATATCAAAATAGTACCTGGTAATGGTATCATCTTATATTCAAACTTAGATGGCAAACTATTTTGTGTTTAATGAATTAGGGAATATTTTACCATTTAAAAGCCTCATAAGGATCATGGCTTGTTCTTCCACCTTCATTTGTATATATCAAAAGATCCTATCTAATTTTTACTGTTCTACATCTATGTAATTTAACCCAGAGAATTTTATCAATTTTCTTTTGGACACACTCTTGTTATAAATGTTGTTTCAAAGCTTGAAGAATTGCCTGAACGATTTTAGCTTTTGCCCATGTATTGGTTGGTAACAAGAGATCACTTTAGTCAAGGGCAAAGAAAGAGGAGCTCTGTTTGATGCTTACTAGAGAAGCAAAGATAAGTATTAAGTCTTGACAAGGCCAATAGTGACCGTTGGATAACAGCAGGAAGTGGCTATGAAGTGTTTTAATCAAATCTATCACATTAGATGGATCATACCAGGAGTTTGGTAGATGATGATTTGAAATAGGTTACTTTATTAGTGCTGAATAAGGAAGTTTCTTGAATTAGCAAGTATAAAAGTAATTTAGAGTGAACACTAGTAAGGCATATTGTTTATGAATATTAACAAGCTTGGAAGTTCCTGAGAGTTAGAGCACCCAAAATAGGAGTTTCCTTGAAAGACCCACAAGTTTTTTCTCTTTGCTTTTGTGAAAAATGATCCAAATACCAGGGAAAAACATTGAAAAGTTTTAAACAGAGTCCTGGAGACCCATAAGTGTTTTACAGTTTTAGCATCCTCGAAACCGTCATCCATCTTTCCTTTTTATCCTACCTCAGAAATTCTCTGCTCCTTGTGATCCAATGAACTTGTTTAGTTTATCACTCTCTATGATAAAGGTGATCTAGTTCTTGCAATGAAGTTCATCAGGCTAATGTGAATCATCTAGGAGTCCCAATGCTTATTTCAATCCTTGCACATGCCAAAGAAGTAAATCTGCATTGGATGAATGTTTTCTCATCCCTCTAGGGAAATAAACACACTTATCAGTGTGGGATAAAGGTGATTCATGGGTTAAAGGATTTAAAATTTATAATGTTTCTACGGTTTTCATTCAAACATATACAAATTTTGATTTCCTTTTTTGAGTAATCAATAGTTATAGCGTTGACTTCCATTTCTGGCTTTTATCTGCTTTTCTATTATTTAAGGGTGGCTTGCCAGGACATCCCATTGATCACCTGTACCACGGCTTGCCTTCCTTTTACCATGCTGCAGCTGCAACTTTCATTGAATGGTTCAACTTTTGGACTTTGGACCAGAGTTAGAACTACACAATTAGAAGTGTGGCATAAATAATCCAGTAATCAAAGTTAGTACAGATGGACTTGACTGATTAAAGGGGTCCCAGAACAGCTTTGTCTGCCTGTCTCTTCTTCTCTGCTTCACATTATTGTCCTTGATATTCTCAAAGATTATAGCACTAGGCTTTTTTTCTTGTGCAGCAATCATTATTCCACTGATGCCATGGGTTGCTTCAAAATGAAACCCTTGAAAATTATGCTATCCAGATTTTTGATCAGATACAGATAATTTTCTTTCAATAGGTTGCTATTTCTTAGTTCATGTTTTGCAATGCCAAAGAAGTTATTTAGATGGTTTCTGACAATAGGCTTTTGGCAGGTTCCAAATTGCTGCTCCATAGGCTTTTTCCTAATGTGCGGTTTTCTCTTTGGATTGATGGAAAGCTTGAGCTTGTTGTGGATCCCTATCAAATTCTTGAGAGGTATAATACAAACTGAAAGCTTAGCTTCTTATCCATATCTAATTAGTATGCATGAATCAATTTATAGTGAAGCAACTACGTTCTTGGAAGGGTCTTAGTCAGCAGCCTTCATTAATAAGTACAACATGATGTCATGTATAGATCTACTATATTTTTTGGAAGGAAGTTGAGACAAAAAGGGTCTTAAAAAATTCTTGTGGACCAATAGTAATGTGTGTGATTATGATAGTGGTTCTCACTTCTGAGTGTTTTGAAAACAGAAATTGCATGTGTGCCATCAGGTTAATGCGTAGAGCGTTTGTGGTATGTGGAGCACATATGCAGCCACATATGCAGTTCATATTTTTTCAAATTTAAATAATAAATATGTAAATGGTTAAAAATGAGAAATAAATCAGAAAATTCAAAAAAAAAACAGTTATGCATGTTCATTACTTATTTGAGATTTTGAGTGCATATTCTGAATTCTAACATAACATGGCATATAAATGTAATATAATAACAGTATCATTCAATGAAGTATAAGCTAGGCTCAAACTTGCAACGAGGAATAAACTATGAGTTGCAATAAAGTATTGTTAGAAGCCTGCAGTACATGTTTCATAACAAAAGTGATCTGGAATATTTCTAGGTAGTAATTGATGGATATACTATCCCAAGCACTTATTCGTGCAATTTTAATTCTTCTCTCATCCAATGAGAGGAGTAGCTTCATATCTATTAGTTTTGAATCTGATCTGAACCTTATCTAGTAGATTTTAGTTAGATCCATGGCCCTGCTTTCTTGAGACTTATGCCATGAAAACTCCACCTCTGTGGCCTCATATGCGGGATGTGGCCGTATCTGCAGCCTGCTTATGTGGCCTAGGATATAAAGGGACCTGATATGCCTTGTGTGGTGTGGTTCAGGGGCCACCTCTGCATATGCAACTACATAAACCACTTTTCGAAGCAGTGCTAGTTTTGCTACAATATTGTTAACTGCAAGTAATAATAACTACGAACAGTAATAAATGAGTGATAACTTATATGAACTACCAGACCATTATCGGTAATAAATATTTAACTCATACATCTTATGTAACAAAAGCATATATACACCTGCAAAGCATACATAGCATATTATTTTCAGTTGCGGACATAAAGTCGTACCTATGCATTATAAGCAACCATGGCAACTACTTTCAGACCTAGTACTTCAGTAGGTTTAGCCCAGGTGGTATACCTCACCTAAGTGAATAACTTCTTGGCTGTGATTAGACTTGTAAATGGCAAGTATCTGATGTATGCAAGCAAGGGTTAAACATTGTAGGTAGCAAGGTAAATTCTCATGGAGTAATTATGCCACAAGAAATTAAGGGACTAAAACATTAAATCCAAGATAGTAGCAATCTATCCATTGTACTTGAAACGTTTAATTCTTCATGTGAATTTCTTTAGGAACTACCGATACTGCAATTGATGTTTTGCCAAAACTCTTTGTAGGTGGAGGAATTTATCAACCTTCATGAAGGAGCACTCCTGTTGCACCACTAATCTTTAATGGAACTTACTCTAGCTTAAAGCTAAATTGTCATCTCTGCTTCTTCTTCCTCCTCTTCCTCTTCTTCTTCTTCCTTTTTGATTTCTTATGAACCAAATTGGATTATGTTTTGGCAATTCCTTCTGTTTTCCTATTAAAGCTTTCCTGTGTTGGGAAATAATAGCCTTATTACAAAATGTTGCACTATGCAACCAATTTTTTTGGGAAATTTACTTGTACAAGCAATCCTCGACCTCATGTTCTGAGTTCTTAATTCTTCTCTTAATGCATTCACTGTTGCTTAAAAATGCAAGCTAATCTTCACACTAACAGGTTCCAAAAATAGTAGTTTGGCCTGACCTAGGATGCTACACCTCCATTTTTTTGTGGTAAAATGTATACCTGCTTTGGATTCTTCCCTGCATCCTGAGGCTTTTTGAGGTCATTTATGTCAGGATCTTTTTAGACCGTGCACTCTATTGAGGCAAAGTAAATGCGATAAACAACACGTTTTTTTTCTTGCCATCTTTGAATCTGTATGTATCACATTTCTAGAAACATAAAATGTTATTTGTGCTTTCTTATCTTAGTTTTTGGACTTATTAGATATTCCTTTTGGCTACTACGTTCTCCCTTCCTCTCTCTCTCTCTCTCTCTCTCTTGCGCACGCACACACACATGTGTGCAAAAACAGGCACTCATGCCAGCTCCTCTTGTGCTTAGCCTAGAATCATAATATCTGTTACTTAAAAAATTAGCCTAGAATCATAATATCTGTTACTTAAAAAATTGTGAAATCTTCCTATTTTGAAGCAGTAATAAACAGCAATAAAGGGTAATATTAAACATTTATCTTCACTGGTAATTTGACCTTGACCTCCAAAAACTTCTAGATTGTTTTTGAATGTTTGAAAGTGGAAAGTATAAAATATAGCAGAACTATAGGAAATATAGTTTTAGATCTCCAATGGACAAGGCCTGAGGTCTGTCCTTAGATAAGAACATCTGGTAGCATCTCAAATGGTTATGCTAAGAACAAGTTATTACAGAGGATATTTGAGTTTGTAGATACCATGTTGCTACTTTTGTTTTCTTGACTTGGAATGAATTTATTTTGCCATCAGTGTTTTTGTGGGAATTCGCTTGGATTTGCTCTGTTCACCTAGGAGATAGTACCGGCACCAACTCTTTTGATAGGTGGTGCATGCTTTGCAAACAGAGAATATGCAGCATATACTATGATTTTGGACTCTTCCTTTGCAGCATTGAATTGTTACTTGCTAATAGACACGGGCAGCACATTAACATGTGCACTGACACTCACACTCACCTTTATGCAGATATGTATGTGGTATGTACATAAGTGCATGCATTCATACCTATCTGTGCGCATGCGTGAATGTCCATTTGTGATTTTATTTCTCTATTGTTGGATGTCATTTCATTATTGGTGTGTTACCAATAGTGCGGATTTCTTTAGGAGTTGCATTGTGAATATTGGGTTGGTGGTACTTGCACAAACTTGAGCTTAGTTGTGAACCTCGTATAGGAGACTTGGATGGAGAGATCTTTGATGAGGCAGTTAGAATATCATTCTTCAATAATTCATTAGATGGTGTACTGCAATTTAGCTCATATTTAGATGCTACACTTGGAAATTATTTTAAGTTTCTTCAGTGTAGACATTTGGGTACCTTGACTTATCTCATTATCTTCTCAAAAGCTATCTCTTATTCTTTCAGATTCTTGTGGCGGAAGAATGCTACTTTTGCGATCTCTAGGCACTACAGACGCTTTGATGTTTTTGAGGAAGCAGAGGCTAATAAAGCCGCAGGAAAGTATGATAATGCCTCAATCGACCACCAAATTGAGTTTTACAAGAGAGAGGGTTTAACACACTATTCCCTAGCTAAGCTTCCTATTACAAGCGGTGAGTGCTGGATTTTGTTTATTGTCAACACATTTCCCCAGTGAATGCTGAAATTTTGTGCATGTGATTTTTGTCATCTGCAGATGTCCCTGAAGGCTGTGTGATCATCAGAGAACATATTCCCATCACCAATCTGTTCACCTGTCTGTGGTTAATGAGGTTGATCGTTTTACCTCTAGAGATCAACTCAGTTTCAGTACTGTAAGGGACAAAATAATGTCTAGAGTAAACTGGAGTATCAACATGTTCATGGACTGTGAAAGGCGCAACTTTGTTGTTCAGGTACTTCATTTCATATGTCTATATTTTGTAAGATTGCCACTATAAAATGGTGCTCCAAAAAGTCGAAAGATGTTCTGTCATATTATTTGATGATCCTTGATATCAGGAGGTTTGCGTGATTGCTTTCTCTATCAAATGTTATTCTGCACTCTTGAACTTGTACTCGTTGTTCTGCTTGCTTTTCAGAAAGCATGTTGAAAATTTTTCTGCAATTTTTCTTTGTTTCCTATTGAAATTAAGTTAATTTTCGGTCTAATGCATTTATCATGAATGTCTTTGCAGGCATACCACAGAGATTTGTTAGAACAAAGGCTTGCTTCCTTGAGCCATCCACCACCTCCTGTGGTGGTTCATGAATCGCCTGGAATTCAGTTCCACGAAATGTTCTGCATGGGATTGCGAAAGCTCCTCCATCCAGGAAGCTGCCTATGAGGCGTGGGAGGGATAGGAAATCAAGTTCAAGGCATCACCGTAATAAAATTGTAAGAGAGAACAATACAATCTAAATTGTGTAATTTTTTTCCCCAGGTCCCAACATAATTCATTGCAGGACACAGTATTTGGACTACTGCTCGGTAGTGGGCTCTATTTACAGAGTGCAAAAGGCTCTATTATTTTTTTCAAAAATTGTTGATAGTCATTCATTTTTTTGTAAATAACCAATTAAATAATAGCAATTGAGTTGCTAGTGCTTCCCCCATGAACCAATCTGGCTTTTGTGATTTGATTGAAGGGGAGAAGTGGAGAACTTTTCTATGCATATATCCCTTTTATTTTGGTTAAACAATATTCCAGTTTGTGCAGGGCGTAAGCTGTATTTTGTTTGTCCTGTTGGGTTGATAGCACAATTTTTCTATCATAACAATTAGCAGTCAATATTTGTCAGAACTAATCAAAGTTTGATATGAACAATTTATCATGCAGACTGAATAGTCTAAGTTTCCACCATAGTGTTTGGTGATTGATGGGAAATTCAGAAAAAAACTGGGCAAAGATACTGTGAAGAAGTAAAGGCTAGTGGATTGGCTGAATCTTCCTCATAAACCGTTATTTCCCAACTTTCTTGCACGGAGTACCGAGTAGCATATGGCTGTTGCGGCCCTGAGGTCATTCTTTCTCTGCAAATGTTTCCCTCTACTTAGGAGGCATGGTTTTATTTGATGGGAGGTCACACAACTAAGCATTGACGTTCATGGTTACTGGGAAACCGAACAAGAAAACCAGTTCAATTCTTTTGAGAAACTTGTTGAGAAATGTGAACTTGACAAGGAACATATTGGACTCCAAATAACAGAGCTATGAAAAGAAGGGCATGGCAAAGAGAGGGAGAGAGCTTTGTTACCAAACAAAAAGAGAGGGAGAGAGCTGGGAGACTGTGAGGAGGAAGGGGTGGGGTGGGGTGGGGGGTGGGGTGGGGTGGGGGGGAGGGAGAGGGAGGAGGGGGGGAGCTTTGTGGATTAATTTAGCTACTTACCAATTGACCCAACTTGAGAATAAAAAAATACTATTTAAAACTAGTTTATGAACGGTTTTCAGATGGATTTTATTATCTTTTTTGGTAAATTATCTTTCAAACATATTTTGTGTAATATTTTTGCTTTCTTTGTAATCACGCTTCTCTTTTCTCACATCAACTGATCAAGATTATTATGAATATCTGATCCATATGATTGCTTTTATCCTTCTTGAAGGCATTTTCTACCGATAAATTTCATATGGGATCATGCCATCTTTTCTGGTTCTGGCCCCTAGGGTTCAGCGTGCTCGGCTAGTCTACAATGATTCATTCATAAAAGGACTTCTAAAATTTTTAAAGTTCTCAATGAAATGATACAATTCATGCTCTTATTGTGCACACTTTACATGCTTTAGTACCTCAGCCTGTCTTGATGCACATCTAGTTATGTTCTTGATGGGGCTAAAATGCTTGGGTTGAGACCCAGCATGTCACTTCATGATGTGATTTCAAGGATCAAATGATTTGCTTTCATAAATCTAGGCAGACTTGTGAGGACCAATTTATGAAGAAAACATCTCTACCATATATTGCATGAAAGATCTGGAGCTACTGTATTTGGACTCCAGCATGCATGTTAAGACTTGGAAGCGTTTCATATGGAGTGCTAACAATAATGTAACAACAAAACAGCAGATAATGCTAATAAAGCAAGCCCAGCATCCTTGTTAGGGCTGAACAGTGATTGGCTTAAGTCTGTTTCCTAAGGATTTTGTGATTGGTCCATTGTTTCAGCATTTCTTCTTTAACAGGTGCACGCAGATGGGGATCACTCGATCATATTATACATGCATCTCGTAGTTCAGTTGCATGGCATCCGGTGCTGTAGCGGAAACGAAACTGTTTGCAACTGGTGTGAATGAACTGGACGTATTCCACTTTTCTTAAAAAAAAAAATTGTGTGAGATTCCTTAATATCACACATGCGTTGTCTTAGGCTCGTCACCACTAATCTGAACAATCTATGTGTGTGTGGTTTTTGTACTTCAAAAGTGTTTGAACTGCTTGGAGTCTGCCTGATGCTGTGGGACCGATCAAACCGACTTCTTAGAAAAGAGAGAGAGAGAAAGAGGAGCGAGGAAAATTCAAAATAGTATTATGCTGAAAGTGCCATGGTATTGCATTCTCACTCTAGGTGCTTGTAACAGAGGATGGCTTATCATCGTATCCGAAGTATCTTTTTCCCATTTTAAAGGAGTGTAAGTGCCTTTTAGCTTCATAACCCTTGTTCTACAAAATCCATGAGGAAAAATAGGGAATCTATGGCAAACTTATGGTCACGCTTACCTCATATATTTCACTCACCCACACGATGTGAATGGTGCTTCATGTGGCTTTGCACGCCCATAGCCGTGTGTTCCTGTGGGTTCATTCATCAAATATTTATTTTAATATGCTACTATAGAAATGAATGGTTGTGATTGATTATATGGTATATATCATGTAGGATATAATTTCTCCACCTCCCTTCCTCTCCTCTCCTCAAAATTGTGGTTATTCTTTCGGTTGCAATTTTGAAGTTGATTTCCCTTATCGCGATATCTTTGATGGGCTTTTTTTGGCACGAGTATTGTTTTCTCAAATGATATACCAATAGTGGATGAAGTTTGAAGGATTATTAGAAAAGGAAAAGGCTTGACATCAGTTGCCTGATTGCCATTCGATATTTTTAGCTTGCATAAAATTAGCATTTTATTATGGTCTCTGCACCCAGCTAGTATGATATTTTATTATTCTGCACATGATGATATTTATATTTTTATGCAGTTATAATATATTTTGTATACCATCGTGCCTAAGGAGGGACAATCTCACAAATCATATAAAAAAGACCGTCAAAATGAATGGACAAATATAAAATTTTCGGTGGACAAGGTGGCAAACCACTTGCAGGCCACTAAGCCGTAGCTAGCAGTGTATTTTACTCTATTGGGCGATTCCGGCCCTCACCCCTATTTTTTAGTAAAGCTTGGATGCCGGTTTTTGTCCTTTTATTTATTCCGTAGGTGAGAAAGCTATTTCCCAATCTGGTTCTATCTCTCACTCTCAGGCGTAAACTTCTTTCGTAAAGCACTGTTCAAGCTAGTGCGAGGAATCCGGTGAAGAATTGAAAGTTGAGGCAGAAAGTGCATCGGAATCAGATACAAAAAAGAAGAACCTTCGGATTCGGATAAACTTCCGTTGCCGGGACTCGAACCCGGGTCTCTCGGGTGAGAGCCGAGTATCCTAACCAACTAGACTACAACGGAGAATATGTAACTTTTTTTTTATTTTCTAGGAAACCAGACAAGTTTTTTTTTTGGTCCAAGTACAAGAGCCCTTTGGGGAAGCAAGTTGAACGAAGAAAATCCCTTTTCACAACGTAGTAGCAAATATGGCCACCCTTGTGTATGTCTCAACATGGAGGAAGAGGAATCTTCAAATATTACCACCCTTATAAAGTATAATGAAGGATCTCCTCCATTCCCTAGCTTGATTTGCCCTCATGGGAAGCTCCCAAACAATGACCTAGCTGAATTATTTTGTGACAGCTTCTTTGTGGCAGTCAAATCAATTGTCCATGTTGCATCTTAGGAGCCGGATGACTCTTTGGCAGAAAATTAAATTACATGGCCGGCTTTCCAACCACAAACGGCACAATTACAGAATCTGATTGATTTCCTCTCCCACATTAGACTGTCAAGCATCACCGAAGCTCCCATCTGGAACTTAACAGTAATGAATCCTTTACAGTGGATTCCTGTTACAAATTCATCGACAATGGAGGGCAAAGTTATTTGAAAAGCAACTGTCTTTAAGAACATCATAGTTTTTATGCGGCTTACTTTGAAAAATCAACTTCACATAGATGAAGTTGTTGCCCAGCTATGCAACCCAAGAGGGGGGGTGAATTGAGTTTTTAAAAATTTAACTTAACTTACAACTATGAAGATAATCAAGATAAGTATAGTGAGTGTGTTTTATGTAAGGTGTAGAAGTTAGATGCAAGAATGTAAATTTAAGAGGAGAGAAAGAAGGCACAACACAAACAAAAAAATTTATAGTGGTTCGGTGCCAACTTTGCACCTACATCCACTCCCCAAGCTCCTACTTGGAAATTCAAATCCACTAAATTATATTCAACCCAAATACAACGTCGGAACCTCCGACTCTAGCTATCCCAAGCTATAACACTTATTTTT
>KE504800.1:335953-350494 GCA_000441515.1 Elaeis oleifera | reverse complement strand
CTACATTAAATGAGCATTAAATACAATTAAAACGGATGAAAAACTAGCCGTTGCGGAATTTTTCCGACACAGAGGTCGACCCTAGGGTCGACTCATGCCTGGGGGGTCGACCTCTGTGGAAAAACAGCAGAAAATAAGGTTCTGTAAATTTGGCTTAAAAACTGCAGGGGTCGACCCATGGGGTCGATCATGCCTGGGGGTCGATCCTAGGGTCGACTCACAGACTGTGCCATAAGAAATTCTGCGTGCCATTCAGAAAATTCTGCGTGCCATTCAGCCCCTTGGTGCCTAGGGTCGACTCATGAGATTCAAACCTGAATATCTTTCAAAATATTTATCCAAAAATGTTAAAATTTGCTCCAATAGACTTCACATCTCTTGTTCTTGCTCTTGAGACTTTCGAATCAGATTTTGATAAAATTACGATTTTGTCTCTGAAATACAATAAATCTTTTCCAAACGAAAATCATTAGTAACCCTCTCAAATGCTTTGTAGTCATCAAAATCAATTCAAGAAGCAACAGAGATGTTTGCAAAGAAAGGCTGGACAGTAAGTGCGGATTGTCCTTTATGGTGATAATGTGTCGTCACATCTATTTCTGAGATGCCCATTTATCAAGTCTTATCTCAACACGAGAAGATGACCATCATACATGCATGTTTTGCGGACAAGTTAGAGGAGGAGAAAGTTTCAACTTCGTGCAAGAAGAATTTGGAATCAACTCCTGATAGTAATATTTGAAAAAATATTTATAGATCTCTAGATTGATTTAGATTTACTTTTAAGTATTTGAACTTTTTAGGTGAATAAAATCTTCTTGAACTACTTAAGAAATTATTTTTAGATCCCTATCATCCAATCATATAACCGAATAATAAAACTATATAACCGAATAAGATAACAGTATGATAAAGACATATATCTGTATAATCTGAACATAAATCTGTATAATTGAAACTAGATAACCAGAGAACTGTATAACCTGTGTAATCTGAATATAAACTTATGTAATTTGAATATAAATCTGTAGACGGCAGAGATCTAAAAATAACTTATTAAGCAGGAGATTTTATTCTATCTGAAAAGTTCAGGGACTTAAGAGTAAGTTCAGATCAATCTAGGGATCTATATATAATTTTTCTAATATTTTGCATGTATGACTGTGAAGGAATGGGAGGATCTTCCTTCGTCGCCAATGTTCCATCTTTAATTCTGTCCTGCAGAAAATCTTCTAGCTAGTCATCCAAACCGTGGGAGCTCTAGGATTAGAAAAGGTATCCGAGACATCCTTCGCAAGATCATAAGATATCTTTAAATTTTGGAGTTGTAGAGACCGAGGTTCTGCTCGTAAATCTTCCTTTCTTTCCTTACTATACTTCTTTTTTCATACTAGCTAGCAAATTCACCTTTAATTCAATAAACTGGGTGAAGTATCTTCCTTCTTATTCCCTTATTAAAAAAAAAAAACGTAGCAGCAAAAAAACTAGGTGGTTGTGAGGTGCTATCGGATGCGACATCCTAGTATATATATCTTAGGAGGCAAAACCGATCATCAAAATTGGATGAGGTATATATCTTATTTCCTTCTTATTCTCAAAAATAAAATAAAATAAAAGAACAAAGCAGCAGCAAAAAACTAGATGGTTGTGAGGTGCTATCGGACGCGACATCCTAGTATATCTTAGGAGGCAAAAGTCATCATCAACTGTGGCTATGGTTTTAAGCAGCTGCCTGACATTACTTGTTATGCAACCAGACGACCGGAACATTGGTAGCAACTGGGACGCAGACCTTTCGTGGAGTACAAGTGAAACCAGCTATGTTTGGCTACGGGTGAGAGTGACGAAGATGTAGTTTGGTGGGTTGGTATGAAGCTGGTGGACTACTGCTAACCCTAGACAAAGTCCAAACGAAGGTTGGGTTGGGGAATTCACTGACAAAGAAAAAAGAAGGTTGGGTTTGAGGCTCAGGTTTGGCAATTCCATCAGATGGTCTGGTCCTCCTTATTTAGCAAGGGGTATACCAAGTCGCCAATATACATGCCATGTTCCATGGATAGTCCTTTATAGTATTAAATATAATGGGAAATTAAAGAGGAGGTCCCCACCTTGCCCGATCTGTAAAACGAAACGACCAACTTTGAGCAATCATTGTTTATCAGTTGAACACTATTTTCTTAACTTAAAAAAGGACTCCATGAATTGATTAAACAACAATGAGGTGATCATAGGTTCTCTTTGATTAAGAATGAAGAATCTGAATAGAGCACGCTCAAAAAAAAAAAAAAAAAGTAGAATTATAATAACCTTACACTACTAAAATAGTATATTTCAGAAAAATTCAGATGTTTGCGAGTGATTGGTTTTCAATCTTCAATTTGAATACTTGTAACAAGTCACAGAGGTGAGCGACAAAATGTGGCAGAACTACTCTTCTTGGCCGCCCATTTGGATGCATGGTTCCATCCAAAGAAACCTTAGAATAAATGGCGTCTTCTACTGAATGCAATTGAATCTAAAATCTTCTTCAACTGCATATCGTTACTGTATTATTTTGGCTTCTAAGACAACACTGCTTTGGCCTTTTCAGGATGAGACTTTTTCAAAACCACTGTTAATTAATTTCCAGAATTTAACTGAGACAAAATCCCCAGCTGCTAAATCTGTGCTTGGTGGTCGATCAAATCTCGTTCAAGCTATTCACTCTAATCTTCAGATTTATTCTCTTCATGCGTATTAATTCTAGAGACACACCAATAGGGCATTCACATCATGGCCACGGAAGCAGCTTTAGAACGATTCTGAAGCACGTAAATTATACTACTACAACCTATCAATCTCCTTAAACTGTACCAAATAACAAAAACAAAAAAAGAATGGCTCCCTTAGTTCATTGGCTTGCATGTGAAGAAGGAAACCTCTGAATCTCTGACACAGTGGACATCTCCATAAAAAATATTAAGTAGAAGTCCCCACAACTTTGTCCTCATTCCTCACATGGCCAAATGCATTTTATATGAGTTGGTACATATACATACACATAATCAAGTGAATCCAAAAGGCTTCCTCTCTCTCTTCAGAAAGTTTGAAGACATGTCATATGGATGACATCAGTAGATGCAAACGTTCCAGTGACATGGTGGGGCTAGGCTGATACCAGCACTGCACCAAATTCCCTTCCCTCCAAAATGAGCAGCAGCGGCAAGCTGTAGGAGCTCTAATAGACCTTGTTGTAATCCACCCTCCGCACAAGCCAATAATATAAAGGCATCCAAGGTCACCAGAACTATCCTACACTATTCTACCCTCATCTTCCTTCCTGCGGTTCTCTAGGTTGCACCCAGCTTGACTCTAGATTCAGCATCTGGCATCAGTTGGCACTACCGAAGTCCAGTTGTTCTTGGTCAGAAAGGTCACGTGATTGCTCTGGTGAAGGGCAGACTTCTTTTTCTGGGGTCTTGTGCAGTGACCGAGAATGAAGAGCCTTTGAGTGCACCGAAGTCCTGTGAGCAGCTTTTCCTTCTTTTATATATTTTTCTTTAGTAAACTAGATCTGGGGAGACGGAGCATCTTTGTCACCTAGTTGCCCACGACCTGGGGCTTGGGACTCCTTCCCCTTTCGATTCTCTGATCTTAAGAACGTTGTAGTGGAGATAGCAGGGGTTACAAAGGGAAGTCACTGCCTTGAAATCAAGAGCTATTGTTCAAACTAGGTCTCAAGACAATGTTGGTAAGCAATGGGGTCTTCTATCCTATTCTGGGCCTTGCATCTTGTGTGGCTTTCATATACTTGTCCTTTGGGGACTTGGTGGAGTTCCATTTCCATTTCATTGAGCCTAAGATGAGCTTTGTGGAGAGGAAGGGGACTCAGTTCACTGTGGATGGGAGGGCATTCTATGTGAATGGTTGGAACTCCTATTGGTTGATGGATCAGGCTGTGGAGGAGAACAGCAGGCCAAGGGTGAGGACAATGTTCCAGAATGGGGCAAAGATGGGGCTTACAGTTTGCAGGACTTGGGCCTTCAATGATGGCACCTACAATGCCTTGCAAGTTTCTCCAGGCCGATTCGATGAACGGGTCTTTAAGGTAATCAGATTCCTTTTTTTTCCTTCCAAGATCTCATTTACCATCTGAGTTTCACAAGTTTTTGTAATGGTTGTAATTAATTTGCTGATTAATTATATCAGAGATTTGGAGGAGTCTTCTTTCTACCTCTGAAGATCCAAGAGTAACATCAGATATATCATAAACATTTCTACGTGTTTATTCTTGATCCCTTGTATTATTGTCTTGATTTCAAGTTGTTCTTTTGGTCAAATTATATGTTTAGTGGGTTCTCCATATTTTCTGGGGCAATTGTAACTACATTGAGCTTTAAGAGTTTTGAATGACCGAACTATTATTTGATCCAGTTGATATGATTTGCTTTCTTTGAGATGAAAGGAAAATCTATTCTCTTATACCTTCATCTGTCATGTATTCTACTTCTCTATTGATAATTGCATGATAAATTATCTGTTCTATTTCTTACTATAAGTTTATTTCCTAATTTTTATAATACCGATTAGTCTCCAGTATTGATTAGTGTGGAGATGCAGGCATTAGATCGAGTCATCGTGGAAGCTCGAAGACATGGCATCAGGCTGCTACTTAGTTTGGCGAACAATTTAGAAGCTTATGGTGGCAAGACACAGTACGTTAAATGGGCATGGGAGGAGGGCATTGGATTGAGCTCCTCCAATGATTCCTTCTTTTATGATCCATCCATCCGTAGTTATTTCAAGACTTACCTGAAGGTAATGTATGTTCCTTGTCAGGTATCTCAATACAGGCAGCTCCTCTAGATGGCTTTTTTCTCCTGCCGATACTATAATTATTATTTGAATTTTGTTAACTCCATATAACCTAAAGAGCTATTTAAAAGGACATGGATTGGTGTCTGATTATATCTTCATGTAACAGAATCCAGCTAAACATCAAGTGCTTATGTTTTGGACTTATAATTGCTGAGAGTATGAAATGAATTTGGTGATGTGTGAACTTTATCTGTTCTAATATGTTTTTCTTTTCTGTTTCTTTTATAGACTATATTGACAAGGAAGAATCACTTGAACGGAATTCAATATAAAGATGACCCTGCAATATTTGCATGGGAGTTGATGAATGAACCACGATGTATGTCTGATGCAACTGGAGACACTCTCCAAGTAAGTCTACTTTGGCATCTATTGTTCATGTGGATGCATTAACAATACTATGAGAATAAGTTGTATTATTGTATAGAATCACAATTACATAGTGAAGTCAGACCATCTTCTTCTTCTTCTTTTTTTTTTTTTTTTTTTTTAATTTGGTATAAATGAAAATAGCAAAGATTTTTCGATTGGAAATCAGGTAATGGAGCAAACTATTCAGTACTTTATTTGATGATGAACACCCCATTTTCTGCTATACTTCATCAGAATTCTCTCTCTGATGATAAATGGGAGATCGAATGATGAGAGAAACATTATTCTTCATTCCTTATGTTTCATATCTAAAATGACACTCAGTTTTGTACCTTCTATATAATTTTCCTGTCCTTATTTCTACAGATAAATGCAAGTGACAAAAAAATCAATTTTTTAATTGCTTGTATTATTCATCTCAAGAACAACTTTGGCTTTTAATGAACAGATAGCAAATTGATATTGTTCTCTTACTGCTGGAACAAACCAAATTTGTATTAACAATATCACTGTATAAGTGACCCAGAATTGTTTCTGATTCACTAATTCTTCACATAACAAAGGATGGTTGATACTTGATACTCATACCAAGCAGTGCAGCTGCTGTATCTTTATCAAGGATATCTTGAATAAACGATCAAATTTGTCTTTTCTGTAGAAAAATTATTGACAAAACCTTTGAATAGAAAACAGGAACTAAAGAATTAAGTTTAAGCTTAAGAATGAGGGTAAGAACCAACTCAGAATGCATTTCTAGATGCCCTTTACCTTATCCGATGTTATAATGACTATACTCTATTAACTTGCATTCGTTGCTAACAATACTATTATAAGTTTTCAGACAAAGGCTTCACAATAAATTAGGTACTCTCAAGTTATTTTGATTATACCAGTGAAGTCGAAAATTGTCATATCAGTTTGGACTCGAACTTTTGTTTGCCACCATTTATGCTTAAGTGCTATAATGTAAACACATAGTATGGTAAACATTTCCGGGTAGTAGCTCATCAACCTTTCTACTGAATGATTTCACACTTATATTCAGCCTTGCAATCTTTATTTCAACTAGATTTTGAAAGTAAGAAAAAACGATCAGACTCTCACTCTGCAACAAGGTTAGAGCCCTGCAGCTATCTCTTTACATGTGGTTCATCAAGGGAGATGCACAAGTTCTACTAAATTGAGGTAGGCTGTAGCGAGTTCATTGAATTCCCTTTACTGGTGTGGATTTCCTTTACTGCACATGTTGCAAAGTTAACCACAAAATTTAAGAGATAAACAGATGTTAATAGACTAGATGCCACATACAAACTGGATTTACTTTAGTTAATCTATTGGTGTGACCATTTGACCTAATTGATGGCAAATAAAAGAAAGAAATATAAAATTTGAAACACCGTTTATTTAGTTATTCTTTTTGAAGAGAAAGGGAAGGAGACCGACCAGCATTTTAATTATCCAAGTCTAGATTTTTAGGAATGCACCACCCAAGAATCGAACATAGAACATCTGGTTGCTCAATAGAGATGGGACGACAACTTTGTAAGTCCTGCTTCATAAAACTCCTTTTGTCATGCCTGTCTTATATTTAGAGGGCACATTTGTATGGGGCCTCTCCTTTTGCCCTTTACCAGGGGCAGAGGCCCATTGCGTTGGCTGAAGGCCTATATAGTGGGTTGATCTATTTTCACCCATTCTATACATGTGTATTGGGTTGCTAGGGTTTTAAGGTGTTGGCTACATTAAGAAATTTCTTTTGGGTTTCTCCTTGTCTTTGTGCTCTCCTATCATTAGTAAGCCTTCTTTGATAACCTCTGCCAGTGGACATATATTGTAAGATGGGCCATGCAATATGTCTTGTGTGTTCTTTGTTTGCTTTAGTGCCCTAGATCTAGATTCTTGGCATAATTCCATTCTTTCAAGACTGAAAAATAATACATAATTAAGAAGAATGATTGGAGAAATCCTGCATATGTGTATAAGTGGAGTCTAAATAGAGAAATTATTGCATTGTTGCAAGGTTTATAGGTCAGTGCAAGTCAGATAACCTACTAGGTCCAGATGCAGAAAATCCAATTATGATGCTTGTTATGTTCACCATAGTGGTTGCAACAATGCACTCAAGAGAGCGATTGACATGTTCTGCTTGAAAAGTATGCTAGCATATTTAAAAAAAAAAAAAATACAAATGTTTGAGTCTGGATTTCAGGGTTTCATTGATCCTGCTTTTTGAAGCATGCAGGATTGGATTGAAGATATGGCAGCATACGCGAAATCAATAGACAAGAAACATCTTTTAACAGTTGGACTTGAGGGATTTTATGGTCCAACATGTCCGTCCGAGAAGTTGAGTGTGAATCCTGGACCATGGTTCAGCACACTAGGATCAGATTTCATCCGCAATTCCAAAATCCCAGATATCGACTTTGCTTCAGTTCATATTTATCCTGACAACTGGTAAGCTACCAATTGTTGCATCTTTTCATATATTGGTAATTGTTTTGGTTGGTTGCAACATGTAGCAACTAACAAGTCGTCGTGCCAAGCTTCCGGATCAGATCTCATAGTTAGGTGACAAATTTGAAGCAAGGTAAAAGATTTGTGCTCTTGTAGGTTGGTGCAAGCTGGATTTGATGAGAAAATGAAGTACATCTCCAAATGGGTGGTCTCTCACATTGAAGATGGAGACAGGGTACTGAAGAAACCCATCCTGTTTACAGAATTTGGAATCTCAAACAGGAACAAAAACTTCGATCACTCCCACCGAGATGTCTTCTACAAGAACATTTTGACATCATCCACGAATCTGCAAAGAAAATGGAGCTGGGGCAGGTGCCTTCGTTTGGCAATTTATGGTTGAAGGCATGCAAGAATACAATGACGATTTCGGAATTGTCCCCTGGGAGAGGCCTTCCATGTATCAGCTGATCAAGGGGCAGTCATGTCGGCTGGCGTCGCTGCATTACGGGAAGGATTTGGCAAAGAAAAGTTTTTGGAAATTCTGTTTAGAGTGAACAAACAATATCTCCTCTCATGTTTTTCTGCTGAAATCCACGGGGGGGGGAAAGCTGAGGTATGTTTTGGAAGGATATAGTTCTTCGGCATATGGTCTTTATGTAAAGTTTTCCATTGGTCTTAATACTAGTTATCACAAAGAGAATGCAATATATGAATGAACTTTTAGTGGGAAATGAAAAGAATGACTTGTTTCTTAAAAATGAAAAAGAATGATCCACTGCCATTGTTTCTTAAAAGATGGAATTGACTATCATTGTCATTGTGGAGTATAATGTTAGAATACTAGAGATTCTATCACTGAATTGTCCTTATGAGCTGCATACAGCCATCCTACATATGGAACTTGAGTGGTGATACAATGGTGAATTAAGCTAGATAAAAGTATGCATAAAGAACAAGGCCGAAACCAAATTCTACCAAATAGCAATCCATTAATTAGAACAGGTAATAGAAATTAGTGCGAAACTGGATAAGGAAGCCAGATATTGTCTTCCTCCAACCTTACAACAATAACACACCATGACAGACACACATCCTTGCTACAATAACACACCATGACAGAAACATATCCAAATTATTTAGTCCAACATACCCATATCACACATATCTCTTCTTTCTTGTTTGCTATAGTGCTCATAGATGTTGCTCATTGGCCACACTTGCAATCCACACAAGCACAGCTAGCACCACACTTGCAGTTGCCCTCGTGCTCAGCAGCAGCCGGGGAATCGATGACATTGTTGAAGTTGCTGAAAGAAATGTCATGGAAGAAACGTTATTTCAGGATCTGTGCACATGGAAGGATTAAAACAGAGTCTTTCCTTTGTTAGATTTTTGAAGTTCTACTAGGTCCAAATTGGGATGAGATATGAATACTTGATGGGCTTAAACTGGTCCAAACTCAAACCCAGGTCTCATCATATGCTACATGAGAAACCCAATATATAAGCTTCATGGTCCAGGTGCATCAAGCATATTTCATTTGAGTTGGTTTATCTGAGAGATTTCAAAACTAAGCCCTACTTAGGATGCTCAATTCATAAAAGGCCTCTTAAGCGACCATCACAGGTAGCCCATCACCCTACCCTAGTCTATCGATAATCCAGACTATACATCAGTTCTGGCACCTTTTAACCATGTAAACCAAGATTCACTATATCTTTTACTTATTTGAAGTTTAGATAGTTTTTTTTTCTTTTTTACAAACAACGGAGATTACTGTGCATAAGCGTAGAAGTCACCAATTTATTCGTAAAAAAGCAAGTACAAAAAGAGAGTGAAAAATGAAAATAAAGTATAACCAAGAAAGAAAAAGAGATCTCCCTATTCCCCCAGTCATAGGAAAAGAATTTTGAAATTTGAAATTCAAATCCCCTCCATACAAACAACAAAATATCCTGGAGTCTTTTAGATAGTTGATCTTGCTATAATTTGTGGATTTTGTCAGGAACATTAGATCATATGTTTTGGCATCAAGAGATTATTATTTTGTTTGCATCACCAAAAGATTTCTCAAAATATTTCGCACATCATAACTCTTCTTATATTGGTTGCTCCACAAAAGCTTCAAGTAACACATACGCACTTGCGTATACACCGGGGTTCACTTATGGTTGTGATATCACCACTAGATTATGATGTCATCGAAGACGATTAATAGAAATTTTTTTTTGAAGAAGATTTATAGTAAATTATGATAAGATGATGGTTAATTCTTGAAAATAATAGTTAAATGAAAGAGCATCACAAAATTTCTGGCTTTAGATTTTTAAGGATATAACAGTGGGATGAAAGTCAATATTTAGATTTTAAATGAAAGAACTATATTACCACAAGGTTTGAGCCCAAAACCTCGTGCCATATGGACCGATTCACCCACCAAGCTACGGTTTAATTTGTCTAATACATTAATTTCCTGAAACAAAGAAATATTTTTACCTCTTTTCGGTCTCGATGATCTCGATGCCGTAGCTGTTTCCCTTCTTCCTGCAAATTCCAAGCCAGTTTCTTTATAAGGATGCTAAAACTGAATAAGAAAATCTATTTGTTGCATCTGATAATCGGTTTCTCTCTGTTCTCCCACCAAATCTTGGTATATCAAATATGAATTCAAATCGGCAGATGTGCCTTGATATTGCAGCTAAACTCCATCTTCAGTAAGATTTATCCAAATAAGCCAAGAAAATTTTGGAGGTGAGGGATTGGAACTGGGAAAAATTCTGGAACTGATATAACGTAACTCTGTTTTGTTTTCTGTTAAGTATGAACTTGCCATCTTAGAAATAATGAATTATATTACAAAAGGAGCTCTTTTGGTTCTCAATAGGCCACAATTTCTTGACTATTTTCTAATTCCATAAATATTATTTTTCCTTTTTCCTCTTTTTTTTTAAAATTACAGGAAGCAGGAGGGTTAGAAGCACCATCTTTCTCTTTCTTTCTTTTATTAGTTGAGGATGGGAATCAAATCCAAGTTCTTGTGTCAACAAGAAAGACTTGCCAACCATGTCGGAACGGTGGTTCCAAGACATGCTCATCATATCAGAAGACAAAAACCTAAACAAAGCTATGACTCATACAAGCTTGGTCACGACTACTTTGTTAACTGATCAGGCTTAGATAAAATTAAAGAAGACGAACAACAAGTTAAATAGGAGATGGTTACTCACACACACTGGCTCTTGTCAGCACAATCGCAGTTGCCGCAGGTCGACATGTTTGAGTTCAAAGCAGGAACCAAGACAATGTTTGTAACTCTGATAGATTCGATCACCAATGCGTTTATGAGGAAGGGCGGAGGGGATGGGCATTTATAGGCATTTACTGGGCCATGAGAGGCAAGCTTGGTGATTCGCAGAGCCCACACGCTTCTCGGTGCCGTGCACACGCCTCTAGACGAATAATCCAGAAGGAATCTCAATAATGGGTGTGTGGTTTCCCCCAAGCCTCTCTTGTCATATCTCCCTCTTTTTCTTCCTGACCGAAGACCATACCGCTGGCACACGCAAGCTCCTACGTCCACACTCTTGGTACAATGCTAGTCAAGTCGTCCTCTTTGTCTGTCGTGACGTTTGATGGAGATCGATTCAAAATTCTAATGCGTGGAGATAACCCGGTGACGCAAATTGGATGGAAATTTGCTTGGTTTTGCTTTGTTTGCTTCGTGGTTCTTTGTTTTTGTGGAGAGAAATTGCCTTACAATCTTCTGGGGTACAGAGAAGTCGAGTCTTTTCTGGCTTCGCCTACTTTGGAGTTAGCCCCTAGTTGGTTTCGTTGGTTTCTTCGGATCTTTTTCTGGTTGAAGGTATCATAGCTTTCTACCAAAAAGAAGGTATCATGGCTCAGCACATGCAATTTTTGATAAATTAGATAAAAATTTTATTTATATTTAATTAAAATAATTTTTATTAAATTAATTAAAATATTTTTTATTTTAAAATAATTTAAAAATAACTCTCCATTTCTAACTGAAATGATCGTTATACTCTTGTATCCTCGTACGATTATACAATAAGATAGTATTATTTTACATTTATAATAAGATAGTACTGTTTTCTAATATCGCAGTATTATTTTATAATACATAACGCAGCACTGATTTATAATAAGATAGTACTATTTCTAATATCGCAGTATTGTTTATAATATGACAGTACTATTTTATAATAAGACAATACTGTTTATAATAGTGTTGTATTGCAATACTATTTATAATAAGGTAGTACTGTATTATAATAAGAAAGTACTGTTTTGTAATACCCTAACATCATAATAAGACAGTATTATTTACAATAAGACAGTATTACATTACAATAAAGCAGTACTATTTTTTAATATTGCAGTGTTATTTTAGTGTTGGTTTATAACTGCAGAGATAATTTGGTCATTTATACCAATTAAAGAGTTATTTTTAAGTGAAACTCAATTGAAAAGCTATTTTTAATTTTAAACTCAAATGAAGAGTTTTCGCTAATTTATTCTATAATTTTTAGTCTAACTAATCAAAATATTATCACACAAATCCTACACCTTACAAAATATTTATAAAATAACAAAATTTGTAAGTAAAACCTACTACTCCTTGGCAGACTTCCCGTTCATGTGGACTTGGACAACGATTGACTATAGTCTATCTGCATGGTTACTTTTGCGTCAAGAACGATGGACAATAACGATGCATGCTATAATATTAAATGCTGGCCATGATAGTATCATTCCTTGTCACTTGGAGAAGAAGATGGGGTTTGATTTTTGGGAGGCATTTGATATGGGATGATCTACTCAGGATCTAGACCGATATGGATGGAAGTGATGAAATTATCGTATTTGATTGCATCATTGTGATCCTCCATGATGGTGATTTCAAATCACCATCCAACACGATGATAGAAAATCCATTACGAATATCCAACATCACTCCATCACGGTGATCTTATATTAAAATATGTTAACCAAAATATCTGAGAGATTTTCGAAAACAAGAAATCATTTTCTTATATTGTGATATTTTTTCCGCACACGTGGGGTGGTAGTTGAGGCGTCTTCTCTATGAAAGAGAAGGAATGCGCGTGAGTATTTGGGACGTCATCTAAACAAAAGAGAAGGAAATCCTATATTCTATTCCGATCATCCTGATTAGAAAGAGAAAAAATTTATTTAGTTTTGTTCTAAAAATTTTTTTCCAAACAAGTTATCAGAGATATTTTTGATATTATATGGTCGATGATCTTGAATTTCTGTAGCATTCCAAATAAGTAGCTTGTACATACCAGAAATCTTTAATCATTGCATTATGGCAAACCAAATATCATGATCTTACATCATTAGAGATTAGATCACCTCAGAATTTGGATCATCAGTGATCTTGGATCATCGTGGTGATCCAAGTTGAATCACCAAATGCCCCTTGGTGTAAGCCCTTGAGATGTGGGAAGAGTTGGGCAGAAGATTGATATTAGCCCTTCCTAATATCCAAAAAAACACGCAATACGCATGCTATAGTTTGTATCCATGATCATCCAGTGGCGTCTTGGGAATTAGTGCCTAACATGGATTTGAAAATTGGGACGGCATGACTCATGGAGCCCTCTGGAAGCCTATGAGCATAATTCATGACCTCCTCCATTGTTACCTGTTGCGGCCAATCCCCTCGTCGTCTGGTCGTCGGGAACGAGCACTTGCAAGGGAAGTCCGCATTGACCGGAGATGCTTCCGGCGGGGACCCTCCGACGGTCAAGTCAAAGAGGAGACTAGGCAACAGTAGAAAGGAACCAGGAGGAAACTCAGCGATGGAGCGGAAGAGAGGGAGAGAAGAGCCACCTCGTCAAGCTGTTGCCTTACCCGTTTATAGTAGGAGGCGGTATGGTCCCGCCGTTGGTGATGTAGACAACTGAGGAGTTGTCAAATCACCGGGGGTTGTCACGTCGTCGATGGGCTGACATGTCCTACGAATTTATTCGTGTCCTTGACGAGACAGCGCCCCAGGTCCCTGGCAGGGCAACGCCCCCTGGCGGTCGTACGGCCTGTGCTTGACAGGACTGCAGCCCATGTCGGTCGTTCGGCATCTTTGGAAGGGCTGGCCGACTATACGTCGGGGTTCGAACTGTTGGGAATAGTGTCCCAAAGCCAATCGTCAGCCTGTTGACGGTTGTGCTCCTTTTATATTAGTACATGAATTATAAATAATAAAGTTATTTTGGTATTTTTTCATCACAAATGTTTCATCTTCTAATGAACTCCTGTGTTGTGGTGAAGTCCTTAAGACTATTTAGACTCGACAAAGGAGGATTTGTCGCTGAGTCCTTAAACATGTTCGCGACCAAATGATACGTTGTTACCAAAGACGACAACGTTTATCGAGCATAGATCGTTGTGTGCTATATGGGTTGGTTGTCCTCATAACCAAAGAGTGTGGAGACACTGGTATGGTATACAGGTGAGATATAATGGTACATCTGCACTGAACGTGACCAACTCCGGAGCTATCTCTGCTATCAAGATTTGCTCCGATGGGATATGGGTATAAATGTCCCTCCGACCTGAGACCGCCACAGTGACTTGCAAGCAACTCACTGCACTTAGGCACTGGACTACCTAAATTTCTAATTCAGTGACGGAAGGCTGCTGGGTGTAGTCAAGTACTTGACTTGTCGGTGCGTGTGTCAAGATGGGATTGACCACTCCAGTTTAGGAGCTGTGTACAGTCGTGTTTCAATTTAGCAAAACCTTGGCCAGAGTAGTCCTAGTGAGGAGTCACAGACTGAGTGAGTTGAGCACGATTCGGATGATATCATC
>KE504800.1:306036-324485 GCA_000441515.1 Elaeis oleifera | reverse complement strand
ATCATATATAATATAATATCATATATATAATATTGATATAATATATTAATGATATATTGATATACCAAATTTTTTTACTGGACTAAAAGATATTTTTGTCCTTATATTTCAACTCAAAATCATTGTCTGGAGATGATCTTGAATTTCCAACCTCATAGACGTGTATTCCAACACTGGGTTGGAGTATGATTTGATGAGTGAGGATGATTTAAAATTATTACAACGAAGATCACCATAGTACGATTAAACACCGTGATCTCATCACCTCCACTTACATTACCCTTGATCCTGGATGGATCACTCCGTACCAAACACCTCCTCACATATTATTTATCATTCATGTGAAAACATCACCTTAACAAGCTAACTGATATTTACAGATTATTTATCATTCATGTGAAAATATCACCTTAACAAGCTAACTGACCATGCAAATGTCAAATATATAACAGTTTCAGAAACTTCAGAGGTCAATATAAAAGGCTGCGTTTAACTTTCAAGTTTTAAAACAAGGATAAAAGGTGACACACCCACACCACATACAAAGAGTACCCTTCAATCGAAATCAATCTTGTGGGTTGCAACCAAGTTGACTCTGATAAGCTAATAGGATCTGGAATGAAGTTAGGGTTTTATTCTCATCAGATTCCAATTTATAATGAGATATTTAAAAATCTAGAAAATCCTTGACATTTTACCATCTTAAGAATGACTGTTTAAATTAATGCATTAGATTGTTTCAGGGTGTAAACGGTACCAAAACCTTCAATCCCACAATAATCAGATATAGATCCAATAAAATTTCAATAACCTTACGTATCATTGTCAGCTTTCATATTTTACAATCGCATTTTATTGGATCAGCATATAGCTATATTCAAATCCAAAAGCCTGATAATTCAAATATGTACACATACTATATATATGCAGTATATAAGAATTCATGAATATTAAGAAGATTAGATATAACATGGGTTTGACTCAAGACTGACCCATTCATTAGGCTACGATAAAGTTTCTATGCACAAGCATGCAAAAATTATGAAGTTATTTATTGGGCTATATGACCGTATCCAAATTTCACCACCAGAACCCAATTTTGTGATCCAAGCTTCACTATTTTCTATGGGCTAGGTTAACCAGCCTTCAGTACCACCACCACCAATCATGTTTCACCAAACTTTTTTTATGCCAGATTAATGCAAACTGAAAGAAAAAAGAAAAAAATCAAAATATCTAAATCATTTTTTTAGTCTGCATTATTCCACTAACTTGGATTATGTTTCTTTTTCTGAAAAAAAGGATTATATTTCTTTTTTTGTTACAGAGATTATATTCTTTTAACATGAAAACCTTTTTCAAATTCCAGGGTTCCACATCCACACAAGCTATATATTATGATTGCTAAGAGTATATAACCCAGAATCCATCTGGAATCAAAACTCTTGGAATTTAGCAAACATAAATGGAGTCAACAAACAAAGGACATTAGCAAACCCAATATGCGAGACAAGTCCAGCTCATGCCCTAGATTAAAAGTCAATAAACTAATTCTGCCACCATATGAAATTATATTGATATAAATGACAATGTCCGTTGCAGCAGAACGCGACTGTCATGATAATAATAAGAAAGAAAGTCTAATTACTACACATTTTAATTGCTAGAGAATGTAACCCATAACCCACCTGGAATGAAAACTCTTAAAATTTACCAAACATAAATGGAGTCATAACATAACGATATTAGCAAACCCAATATGTGAAACAATTCCAGTTAATTCTGCCACCACAAATTATATTGATATAAGTAACAACGGCCGTTGCACCAAAATGTAACTGTCGTGATGATAATATGAAAGCAACGCTAATTCCAAGTAACTTTGCATTATGAGTACATATCAGTGCTGCAAACTGGTTCTTCTTACTGAAAGAATATAAAGGAAAATGCATCACCAGAACACACAACACCCTAATATTACCAGAGCTCGTCTACCACAGTGATTTAAGCTCAGGCCTATTCAGCAAAACAGAATAAAAGGAACAACCACCCTCATCAGGGCAAAAAACCTGGAGAAAAAGAAAATTGTCAGAGTCAAAAGCATGACGAAGGGAAAGGAAAAAGAATCCATGAAAATCATACCTACTTATCTGCTGTCAGAGTAATATATAAAAACTCAGTGTCGGATGGACACAATGTCACCCAAGATATCATAGAAATGATTTAGGCTAATCTTCTCTTTTCCAGAGTAAGTGGCCTCTGCACTGCCTCCCGTGGATCCTTGTGCAGCCATCTCCACAAGCATATACAACTTCTTCAAGGGCATCTGAAACATCCCAAAGAAGATAAGAACCAACTACAACATCAACAAACATTCCTACAGGTTGATGTTATTCTCAGCTTCAACCAATGTAACAGTTTGTCTATGTTAAGGCTCACTGGGGCCATTGCATTTAGCAAGGTGACCATAAGGGTTCAGAATCTACAGAAGTGACTTTACACTTCAGATGGTTCAGACTCGCCAACTTCACTTAAAGCAATACCAACATGATCCAAAAGGGATTGTGGGTGTTCATAGTACTGCACACCAACAGGTTGCTCAAAAGCAAAATCTCACTATCTATTATTGTTCAGCTAGAATATATTAAGTAGCAAACCGACATGAAATATCATTACAGTTTAGTTATTTCCTGTAGTTCTCATCGATGAGTGTCTTAAATAGGTGGGTTGGCACGAGAATTAGAGAAATTGAGCTTACGTCATGCAGTGCTTCAGCTGCTAAATCAATATCATCTTCAGCAAATACATTAAGCCCTTGCAAGACCTGCAGAAAGGAGATTTCATGAGCTAAACTTACCGAGCAAATTGTGGCCATAAATTTCAAAGAACCGAACTAATAACTGCATAGTTGCAAGACAATGTCAATCTAACAAAATTTCTCAAGGTTGAATGTTACATTTATAATGCCGCCAACTCATGTAATATTAGAAGTCTAGCTTGTGCATGCCATATTAACTTATGGAAAACAGTAGCTGATCGTAGCGAATCACCCTCCACTTCACATCATGGAAACAAAATCTCAAAGGTCATGGAAGCCCAACCTTGGCGACCACCTTCAAGAATGGTAATCAAGCATGCCACATTTACAGAATAGTTACCTAAGTTGTTTTACCAGATGCACCAATACCACCTAGCAAGATATCTGGTGTTGTCACTTACCTCTGGCTCTGATATGGTTAGACTTCAACTACATTTCTAGAAACAAAGCGATAAACATATGATTTTGGGCCTGTTGGTATTGTTATCATTTTCTGTTTTTGTTGCTCTGCAAATAAGTGAATACCAGATGGAGATGATATTGGAGATAGCATTTATGCAGAACTTCTGCCGTTCCTTGTTTAGATGTACCACTCAAGATTCAAATCTAAAATATCTGGTTCTAAGCAGATGAGTATGAACACAAGGCAATATGTTGCTGCAAAAAACTCTTACAAGTTTTACCAAAGAAAAGAAAGCATCATATCATAGAACTTTTGTCCAGTCTAGTTCAATTTCTTCTTCGATTTTTGAAACAAAACAGAAACAAATGCAATATCAAACAGACCCTCCGGACATGCATAATATCCCGATGGCAGGTTAACTTTACTTCTATCATTATATATCCACTAATCATTTCCTTCTTATTTTCAGTAAAAAAACTTTCTTCCCATATTCCTCACCTTTTTTGCATCTGCCTGGTCTAGAGTTGGAACATGGTATGTGACAGAGAATGCATCACATATGCCAAGAGAATCCAGAAAGCCCACCTCACTTGTTGTTCCAATTACCAGCATGTTCTTACCCTGCAAGAGGGTATAACATATCCATCGTGTTAAGACCGGTGCAACTTGCCCTATTTGCAGTTTACAGAACAAGAACTGTTAACATCGAAAAGCAAATGAAAGACTCGGCAAATTCTGGCCAAAATACCTTTAAGAAAACTCAAAATTTTTAATAGTATTGTTCCATGATACCGGATATATGCAAGTACGACTGGTAAAGCTTAGGTATATTTGATCTCATAATTCTTTTCTTGATTTGCTAAGCTTTTGCAGCAACCATTTCAGAAAGAATGAGCAGAAGGAAATGGAAGAAATAAGAACCTTCGGAGGAAGCCGTTTCAGGAGCACCAATAATGTTTGTGAAATCAAATTTGAAAAGCGTGGCCCTATAGCAACATACTCCAATAACCTGAAGTATAGAATATGCGGAACTGTCATGCATAAAGAATAATCAGGAAATAGCATAGTGTAAATATGCATAGCATTTAATTCTCACAGAATATTAGAACTATCCTAGAGGGCAAGGGCACTTTCCTTACCATGTTTTAGAGGTGGGCGACCAATTATGTTTCATGCAATTTGCAATTTGTATATAAAAAATACTAGGGACTGACTATTCTTTTCTCTCCAGTAACTTTAGCAAATCAACAATAGTTACATAAGTTAGGAGTTACCTTTCAATGTCATCCAGAATTATGATGCTTAATTGAGATTTGTAGGCATCCTCAAATACCTACATCATAAAAGAATACAAATCAGTTCTAGTACGCAGGAAGGAAAAACCATTAAGACATCAACTTATTAGCTAGTTCAGTTACAAACGGCAAAAACATTTCAAGATTCCTTTAACATATATAAATTAATAGGCCAATTCAATTAGAAACAAACCTTAACAATTTGTGCACATTTACTGCTCTCACTGAGACCAATCATTGTTTCTGCTGAGATCTATAATCACAATAAGGTGTCATATCATCAGGAACAAGCAAACTTAAAAGAGTGGATCATCCTAATGAGAAGATGCTTACTATCTTGACATAGGGGAAATCACTGTCAATGCCAATCGTAGCTGCCATTGCTGTCTTACCACTGACAATAGAAACTTCATCAGATAACATACACACTGCAACAAAGAGAGGTGAAAAGAGCAGGTATATGATAAGCTACCTGCCGCTTGGCCCTTCCAGAAGGCAAGTAACTAGTGGGCTGCCCTTGCTTACTTTAACTTGCTCCACAAGAAGCATAGCTCTTTGATAGATGTGCTTATGCCTCTCACCACAGTCAACCATACCATTAAGCCTGCATGCCATTTATGGTTCAAATTATAATGATATGTCCCAAAAACATGACAGAGATACACTTCTCATAACCACGCATGAACACAAACTTTGAAATGATAAGGATGTCTCATAATTTGATATCCTGTATTTTGTGAAGCTAACTGAACAACCCAAATGTAATCCAAGACTGATATTGGAAAACATGGTAAACATACTTTCCAGTTCAAATTTCAATGACATCAAAAGATCACCAATGAATAAACCTTACAACTGTTTAGACTGGCTGTGAAACCAAATGACCAAAAATATTACATTTGAACTATGGAGCAAGCTTCATGCAACTAATTTTGAATAAAAAAATACGTGTTTCTTGAAACAAATAGTATGTTTAGACCATCAACCTTGTCACATAGAAAATGTGCTGGAAAACTCATTTAGTTTACTTCCACATCTAGAAAATAATTATTACGCTACAGACAACATTTCTATCCAGTGTGGATTTTGATGCAAAACAAGAGTATCCTTTAAGTAAATTTCCAAGCATAAAATTTATTGATAGTAATAACTTGACGATACCTGCATCGTTCAAGATCATCTGTGGATGCACCAAATGCAGGGACAATTCTTGCAAAGCATACAAAAATCATCCATCGTAACTTTTATACTCTCCTCATCTAAAGGTTTACTAAGATCATCCATGCTTATTTGCCGATTCAAGGCAAATGAGACTGCACTTTTGACAACACCTTCCAGTTCAGCTCCACTGTAGTTCTTCGTACGTGCAGCTGCATCAAGATATGGATAAGCACTTTAGTAATCACAAAGCCCCATTACATATAACTCTATTTTACATCCACAAGATCTGATATATGCTTCTCTGCATTTAATCATCCCTAAGCTGAGAGCAAGTCCTTTGCTAGTGCATGCCTTCAGTTTTTTGCACAGCTGTAGGATGGGAATTGCAATTAAATTTTCATTTCAAATAGAACTATAGCATGGAAAATATAGCGCAATTAGTGTCAAACTGTTTGAAGCTCAAGTTAAGTGCTAGCACATACTTCCATTGTTGTCAAAAAAGTGTCCATCAAATACAAATATACATTTAGCGATTAAGGTCACTCAATGAAGTGAGAAAGGTAGCAGAGACACCAAAACGGCCACAGCCACTACCCTACTCATCAAGCATACTATTAATGCAGATATCCTGTCTCATAAGTCTACTATGATCAAATGTGTGAAATATCAACAGCCACTTGTTCATCTATTAAGACCAACCGAGGCTAATGCAGTAGCTTTACCACCCTGACAACAAAAGCAAAGAAAAAGGCCTGTGAGCATGCAAGCCTTGCCATATCGAAAAAACTGAGGAGCAGGAAACTTCCTCAAGGGTGAAACACCCACTTCAGAATCTCCCAAAAAACTCATACCTCAACCAACAATCCAGTTACTATATTCCCCACACCTGCACCTGAATCCACAACTACTTCTGGTAACTAAGTGAAAACACAATAAACCATCATTATATCCAGGAAAATATTCTCAGTTTCATCACTAGATTTATGAGTCTGATTTTCCCTTTGTTCCAAGCAGCAGTCATTTTTCTCATCTCCAGAGTTCTGGCAACTTCAATCGACGCTTCATAGATTTCCTGTTGCCAACCCCTCATGGAAACCTTAGCCTATTACTCCTATGGTATCATCTGCTGCTGGACACTTCAACTGTAGGATTTTTTTTAAAAAAAAATTGCAGACATTAAAGCACAGCATCAGATGAAAGAACCCCTTGACGCTCTATAATCAGAATTTCATGCTAGGAAGCATTCTAAGAAAGCTCAAAACTCCATCTCAAATGATGATACGCCTTCGCACAGAACTTTTTGTTCTGCCTTGTTTGTGGATGCAAGAATGCAAGCGATACACTTCAACTTATACTATTCCAAGTGATAAATTATATAAATCTGAAGTATCTGGACCATGGAAGCACAATTTTAACAAAACTAAAAGTGTCCTTGACTTACCAATAACAGTCAGCTTTTCCACAGGACACACAAATATGAAGTACATGTCATTCTATGGCAGTGGAAGTGTTGCCATGTCAGCTTAAGGAGTTTGAAGGTTGGAGAAATGAAGATATGCATGATTATATATATATATATATTCCTCTTGCCTATGTATTTAGCACACACCCACCTTATCATGCTAACTAATAGCATCACATATTATTTACCTGCACTCTCTTCACTGCCTCAAAAGCATAATGGTAGAGTTAGCTATCTTTAGAAGTGAACTCTTTAGGATCACTGGCAACTAGTTGTATAAATAACGCCCAAGTAACATGCTTTCACTTTCACATCATACCTTTAATGCTAGAAATTGAGAAAATCCTCATCCATTTATTCTTTCACTTGAAAAATTGAGAAAATACCGACAATTATAACTTTATAGCATATCTAGGATGAAAAATTCAAACTCCAAGCTTCATGCTCATTTCTTCCCATTTGAATTAGATACCAGGTGCTTTCTCTTGTCAAAAGTAGTCAGAGTGCAAGGGTGACAACTGCCTCAACATAAAGTCTGGATGGCTATGTGCTTGCGGAAGTGGTGTTTGATTTGTGAACAAGAAATGATGAATGGAGATAGCAATTTCTTGGAGCAACTATTTCTGTTTTTTTTGGCTGAAAATTTTTACTCCTGATTAAGATATCCTGAGGGTTGAACATATATTTGCCCATGTAGAAAAGGTTAAGGAAAAAAAGGCCTTATTCCATGTTATTGTCCCCCCTGGAATCATTATGTCCACACTCAGGAACAAGCAGATCTGGCTGGAATAGCTATTCCACCCTTGTTCTCATTTTTCCCAAAAATCTCTTCAGCTGCACCAAACACAGCCTTAGAAGTTCAACGTTCAACATAGTCATAAAATTAATGTCCAATAACGAGTACTCATCAACGTTTTAGCAATGCACTATAAAAAGTTGCTTCGATAATTTAACTTCCAAAAAGAATATGAGCATGGATAGTTATGCATGCTGAAAAAGTATAGTCGCCATGAGCAAATTATCTAGCACTAAATACAACAGCCACGGAATACCATAAACTGCAATAGAGGTCCAAATAATCCAAAAGATGTACAATATATAATGGTACACCTATACAGAGCAACTATAAATACATAACCTAGTAAGAGAATAAAATGATTATTTTAACCTGTACCAATGACTTACAGTGATCTACTATATGATACACAAGAAACACTAAAATCTGTGCAATACCCAGTATGAACTAGGTGTGAAATTGGACACTAAGCACTTATTAGGCAGTCAACATCATCCAGGAAGTCCACATGCACACCAGGGAAAACACCAGTACAAGCAAGTTTATGTAATATGTGGTTAGCAGGAGATACTTCCCAAGTAACCAGGCGGCTGTTCTACAAAATAACTACTAGTGCTTTATGAACCATAATCCTCAAACTGTCGCACAAATATTTCAGTTCAACATTAAACAGTACTTGCACTCACAACAACAATATATTAATCAAATGGTGAATAGCATCAACATCAACTCATAGTAACAATGTAGCAATTAAAGTAGATAGATATGTGATGTACTATAAATTTAGAACAAAGGTGCTAAAATGTCAAAAAGCAACTATTGATGATTTTTTCTGTGATTATATCCCGTTGACATAAATATGCTCATAAACCTGAAATCTATATAATAGTATTTGGTACGCAAAACCTATCAAAAATCATATTTTTTTTTGCAAATACAAGCTTCATAATATCCTTCCTCCAAACTTCTATTCATGTTCTTTTAGATCTCTTCCTCCAATAATTATTCTTATGTATAAATTTAGTGCCCTTGTAGAAGGACGATCTCTCAATCTAAAAGCTATCACCATACAATCTCAAGTGTGTGTTGTTTTTTTTTGGCTGGTGTCATCTCTTCCTATCCTGTATTTATATTTTAAAAAAAAATGTAAGTGTCCTCTTTCTGGATCCCTGGTATGATTTTACAGACTCTTTACCATACCCCAAAAGAAAGTATGTGGGTGTCCACACACCCGTGCCCATGCCCACAAACATGCCTGCCTGCTCAATGCAGTCCATGCCCCTATTACATCTACAATGCAGTGTTGCTAGGAACATTTTTCACTTTTATATTGCCACATGATTTCATCAACAGAGTTGCATAGCACCACTAATATTTTAATGCAGGGACAGCTAGGCAGGACTCTGTAATCTAATATTTTAATGCTAGAAGGTTTCATGTTTAGACTGCCACTTCTGTGGTTGGGACTTCTCTGTAGCTGGACTTCGAACAAGATAAAATATAATGTCTACTATACATTTAAACCAAACAGTCCACAGCATGCGCATTCTACTGTCTGCAGGACTCAGACCACAACATTTTGTATTAACTGGGCTACAAGCTTCCCAAGAGAAGGGGTAAGGCAGATTCGGACATGTTCTTTCCTTTCCTTTCCTTTCCTTTGTATTCTTGAGGCTTCATTCACTTGAATCTTTCATGCACATGCATTGCATATGCCAAAACACTAGTATATGTAAACGAAAATGCTCCATTTTGTACCGTGCTTGCATGCACACGAGTGCATGGGTGGTGGCCACCATATGGGCAGACTCCCTTCACTCAAATCTTGTGCACATGCATTCCATGTGCCAAAACACTAGTATAGAAATTCTCCATGTTTTTTGCCATGTTCAAGGGGAAAATGATACATATCCACAAAGCCTTTCATTTCTTATGGTTGCATGGCCAGACTCCCTCAATAAATGTGCCAAAGGATTCATATATGTAAATAGGAAATGATATAATGTTTCAACTTTTAACTTGATTTCTACACCCTTAATAATTTGACAAAATGTCACCCTCATGAATAAGTCTCCACCAATCAAGTGCCATGCTATAAAAGAGTCAAGGGAAAGTATGAGCACATACCAAGCTCCTGAAGGTTCACATCTGCTGCAAGAAAAGAATTTTCTTTCATTTTATTTGTATGTATTTGAAGAATTTGCAAACGACCATGTTCATCAGGGAGGTTAATCTCAACATGAACCTCCAGGCGTCCAGGTCTGCATGTGGAACACATCAAAATATTCACAGTACAGAAGAAGTACAAGCAAAAACAAGAAAGAATGTGAACGATATGATAAGAGAACTGGCAAATATTTTCCACACCAACTAGAAGGAATCAGAAGCAACAAAATTTGAAAATTCCTTATCCACATGAAGCATTTGAGAATAAAGAGGCACCCACCAACTTCTCCCACATTTACAACACATATCAGAGCATGTGTAACAATCAAATCCAGTTAAACTGATGTACAGCAAAGAAACTAACAATCAAATCCTGTTGAACTGTTTATAAAGCAAAGAAACAAAATATAAACCAGAAATTGGTTTGTCTCCTAGAAACGTCAAAGCTTTTATCATGGTCATTTTCAAATTTCTCCAGCTTCCATAAGCATTTGTGAACATGCATCTTCTGTATGTATGCATGTATACAATATGTAAATATTACAGCATGAACCACCGATGTGGCTTATTTTGATGAATACCACACCTGATAATTAAACATCCTTGTTGATGATCTATCATATTCTTGCAAAAGAACTAGGAAGTTAATTATAGATATATTGCATGCAAGCTACTAAATTAGACAATCCAGCGAAGGCAAGAAACTGACCTTAAGAGGGCTTCATCCAGCAGGTCCTTCCGATTGGTCATTCCAATAAGCAACACATTATTTAAAGACTCAACACCATCTATCTAAAATGCAGTCACTCGGTTAGTATTCAAGAATACAAATGATGAAGCCAAAGAGTGATAATTGGGACAAGTCACCTTCGTAAGAAGCTGATTAACTATGCTATCATGTACTCCTGTACCATCCCTCGTCGACCCTCTAGACTGCAGTTTCCAATTCAAAATATTAATAACAAATTCCAGATGTATCAACAATTACAAATTTCTGTACATAATTGCACATAAACATGTTGTCATGATGAACCGATATACATCAATACAATGTTTCAGACAACATTTTATACAAGCAGCAAATTTTAACAACCCTTGATATACAAGCAAGATATTTTCATACTAAAAGATCTTTGGCACACATTTACATCCCATTCCTGCAGTTAATGGTAAGTAAAATGTGCAGTAACAATGTCGGACAAATTCTAAAATCTGTGGTAATCTTTTCTCACACATGTAAACACATGTATCAAATCCTATAACATGCACACACAAAAAAATAGATTCTGGGAAAATCATATGATAACAAAAAATCCAAAAAAAGAAAAAGGGCTACATAGTTTGTGAGCTACAGATGAAGCAATCACTATTCCAATGTAATCTGCTTGTTAATTAAGCACAACAAAAATGAAAACGTATAAAGCATTAATAAAGTCTCTAAGCTGATTAAAATTGCTAATTAGCTAGCTTTGACAACTCCTATTCCAGCCAGGCCCCTTATCCAAATGCACCCTACACCCACATCAAAGTTTGCGATTATTTTGATAGTTTTGTGGTCTTTAGTGTTGGATTATGATGTCTCCCAGTGTAGAGGGCCCAGCTGATCAGCTCTCCTCTGACATTTAATCAGATACACTTGAATTAGACCCCCATACCTAACCACCTTAAACAGAACATCTTTATTTGATCCAATTGTAAGATCTGTTCTCCCTAGTTTAGCAACTTAGCTCTCATTAATATATGATTTCCCCTTCTAAATTTCAATACTTCATCCTTTGGGCTTCTTCTGGTTTCGTTCTTCCTCATCAAGAACCTAGTGGATCAACCAATGACCAAGTCATGCTGTAACCTCCTGGCATAAGTTCATAGTATGTCGGTGTCCCAACAACTACTCCAAGAGAACAAAAATGTTTATGACTATAACAACACAACACCGACTTGACAGTCAATGACTCAGTAGTGCTCTTTTTAGTTTTGTGTGCATTTGAGAGTGCTAACTCAAGTTTGCAACTCTTATCTTTGTTTATATTTTTCCCACTCACGTAACTTCTCACATGCCTTATCATCTTCCCTAAAATATCCAGCTCCCCAGAATTTCTTCCATTAATTTGTCCATCTCCTAAAATATACCTTTCAGTCCTCTCATGCAATTCTACTTAGACCATACACACTAATAACATATCTTTACAACACTGGTTTGTCATCGTCTGGTTGCATACCCTTTTACTAGTACAGTTTTGCCTCCGGATACTCTTTCAAGTATACACCTACACTCAATAGATATTTAAGAACCAATATTTTAGTTATAATAGTACAGTATCACCCATACCACATAACATCACTTGGACCCGTAGAAATATCCTATGTCAACTTATAATCACGGTATTGACTATCTTCTCATACATACATATTTCATAGGGGTTGCATGACCCTTGCATGGTATCCTGCAGAAAAAAATTCAAGTGGGGTGCATGGACTCGTCAGTTGCAATAATCACATATACGAAAGCACTGAATCCAGTATCTATGAAGTTAAATTGTCAAACAACAAGACAAAAATAGTTATTAACTGCATTTGAATATTATCAATAGCAGCATATTTGCAGCATTGAGGCAATACCACTAGAGAATATAACTGCATATATCAATTGAATTGCAACAGAATAATACAATTTACATTGAAACTTATCTATGAGGTGATGCTCAACCCTTGACTACATGGAAAGTGGAAATGCAGCGGCAGAAAAGTAGGGTAATTAGATGTCTACCTTACAAATAGCATCGATTTCATCAAAAATGATGACATGTAGGTCACTCTGATCACCTGATAATAAATGGAAAACATAAAATACTAAAAGAATACTGGAAAGTCATACTATACACATGATACATCATAGGATCTATGTACCTCGGGTCCTTTGGTCATTCTCAGCATCAGCAAATAAATCTCTCACATTCTTCTCTGTTTCTCCAACAAATTTGCTTAACACTTCAGGCCCATTAACAATCTAAAATGTTACAGATCAGGTCCTTAATTAATAATAAGATGGTTGATCCTTTGACAGAACATTCCAAAGTCTAAAATAGAGTTAAACCTTGGGTTCCCTTCCATTCAATAATTTCCCAATCTGACGAGCCATGAGAGTTTTGCCAGTTCCAGGAGGCCCATAAAGCAACATTCCCTTGACATGCTTAATTCCCAATCTGCAGTGCACAACCATCAGATAAGCATCAAAATATTACTCAAGTATACACTGAGAAAATTGGAATATAAAATTTGCTAGTGTAAAATTTAAGTAAGGCATACTTATTAACAACATGTGGAGGAAAAACTCGAGATGCAAAAGCTCTTCGAAAGATGTCTGTGAACTCAGCACTCAGTCCTCCTATCCCCAGCTTCTCAAGATTAAACTCTTTATGTCTGAAAATGTTGCTGCTGGCAGCTTCACGCTGATTGACTATCTGCATGCAGAATCATCACATTGGATATCCAGACTCATCAAACATAATTAATGTTGCTCGTGTGAGAGCCTGAGAGCTACTATTTGCAGAATAAACCATCTAAAGCTAATGATTTAGAGGTGGGGGAAACAAGAGCTACAGAGAGTAAGGACCTTAATGCCGGAGTTTGGAGAAGCTTCGAAAATAAAATATGTATCGTTGGATATAATTCCTCTTTCAATGGCTTTGGAATCTTCCTGGCCCTCTAGCATAGCCTGATTGACTGTAAAGATATAATTTGTTCCACAAAATTCAAATGACACTCTTTGACCAGTTGTCATAACCTGCAAGCCATAGACCAGTTCAGCAACAACCTAAAGCTAATTGCACTCAATCCTGTTAACAAGATTATACATAACAAACCAAATTTAGTTATGCCCATGCTTTTTTATTTTCATTTTTTTAAAAAGCCTGCAGAGGTATGACACACTCAAACTACCATAAGAAAACCGAAGAAACAAAAGGGGAAACACAGAACACTTAACTGATACCTTTGTAAACATTATGCAAATTGAATGTAAATTATTTCTCCTAACAATATCTGATATATGTTTTTAAAAGAAACTGCTGCAAAGCTTTTCTTAAAAAAAAGTTGGGCATGTCTTGGCACCCACCTGTCCTCCAAATTTAGACAGCAAGGTTTAATGGCCATTATACAAAGATATTGGTGCATCAATAGTTCCATGTTGGTGGATTCACCATTAGACCAGCAAACCCAGTAAATTCACCCTTCCGTGTTCTGAATTTGAGGAATATCTTGCTATCAGATTATTACAAGATGAATAATCCAGTTCACGTTTTCCATAGATTATAGAAAACCTCAATTGCAGAATTGATTCTTAAAGTAGCTCTTTGTGTATAATTAACAAGACAAAGACCAAGTCTAGAGCATAAATTACAGAAATGTGGAAAGAAGCGAGACTTTGTGTAGATTCATTAATTCAAGTGCAACAGAGAGGAAAAAAATACTGGGTGTTAAGCAAAATCATCAAATAGGACAAGCATCAGTGATTCATGTGAACGACTATGAATCTAATACCACACAAGATGACTGCTGGAAAGCACAAGGCAAGAAAAGCATTGAAATTGCAGCACTAGTAACAATCAAGAGAAATAAGGATGTCTTGCCTGATCAATAAATCTTTTTCGAAGTTGTTGAGCAAGAACAACAGCATCTAACTGCAAAGCAATCAGTGTTGGCATATCAGAATTCCAACTATCACGCACAGATTACATTGAGAGCCTGAATTTCAAGAAAAACTTTACTTGCTCGGTTCTGTTAGTCTTCCCTTTCACAAATTCCAACTCTAATGTCAGCAATGCTAGCTTAAATTATCAGGAGGAACAAACCTAAAATGCATAGTCACCAAGAAACCTTGAGTTACAAGCCGAATAAATTGGATCAAACATACAAGAATCAAACATGCCAAACCTGCTAACAGATATTGAGTCGCCCGCAGAAACTTTTGTATAGCGACGTTGAATGGCATTCAAAGCGATATGACCATCGCGAATGCTTTCATGAGCAGTGTGACTTCGTTAAGGATCTACCTCATAGTGGAATAACTGACAGCTCACATTTGGGACCAAAAGAAATCCAGATCACATCTTGAATGAATACCAAGAAGTCGATTCATCTCGATGTTTAAATAAATAGCAGAATTTGAAGCAACATTAATATTATCATAATCCAGGTTACACTGCTTTGATCGCACATATCTCATTCTAGAACACGACTCAAATTTACCAAAACCCTAGACTCGAATCAAGTTTGGAAGGGAAATCGTATTTCCTTTCATGGAAAATTTTCTTGATCTCCTATCGAGAAATTTCAAGAAAAACGAATAAATGCGATCCTAATCGACAATTCAAGAAATAAAATCAAATCGAAAGAGAGATTGATAATTCCAGAGATCCGGCATTCACATCGGTAGAGAGAGAAAAGAAGAAAAGGGGATCAAGAAAGGATATCGCAAGGTGAGGACGACGGAGTCCCCACGAGGGTGAAGACGAGGCTCGATCCGGGCGTGGAGAACTTCCGGACGTCGCCGGTGGAGCAGTAGGCGAAGTTGGTGAGAGCGAGGTCCTGGGTCGGCGTGCTCACCACGACCATGGATTCGGCCGTCGACGAGGGGCCGAACCCGAATCTCCCCGCCATGGGAGGCAAAGAAAGGGGAGGCCGGACCGGAGCTAGGGTTCCCAAGGGAGAGAGAACTCAGAGAAGAAGGCCCAACGTCAGAGGCTCCTAGAGAAGGTGGGGAGGGAAGACTCAGAGAGGAAACGATGCCTTCGACTCAAAGAATAAATGAAGGCCGGAAAGAACAGTGATACATATACCCGCTTTCACCGGCCTACGGCCCCTCTAACAGAAGAAGTGGCTTTCTAGACAAAAAAAAAAAAAAAAAAACAAAAGAAGTGGGTTCACGTGGTGCAATTATTAGTTGAACCAGTTCCAATGGACCAGGCCAAATCCCACGGTGGATAACACGCCACATTACCCCTTGTATGTCATCAATTTCCGATTACGCGATATCTATCGCGGAGGAACGGTGCATGATTTGGAGTTGCGTCCGGTGCGCAGCAGAGGTTCAAAGTGTTTTGTTTAGTGGATTTTTGGGGCCGGACGCGTCAACGATGTTGTTTAGGGCCCATCATCATATGGGCGCTTGAAGATGTTTTTAGATGCTCCAGTAGAGGCCAGCCTACTGCCCAGGGTGAAAGTGGACCATAATATCCATGTTAATCTACTTTCAAATTCAAATCTATCAGTATCAGCATCCAATGACCATATTTATCTTTATATTATTTTAAAAAATAGATATAAATATTAATAGACAACTATCCAATTGGTAACCAAATATTCGATTCTATTAGTTACATTATTTCACTGTACGTAACATTCATGAACATTTAAGAAACAATATATTATTTTAATATATTTTTAACTTAATTTATCATTCATATAGTAATATCTTTAATTTATGAACTTAAAATATAATTATCTGATTAATATCCATATTAATATTCATAATTGCAGTATCCAATTTGTATTTATATCAGTTTCAAATTAATATGGATATGATTTTTGCATTCAACTTATATCCCTATATGTATCTATATTTATTAAATAAAATAATATAAATATGGATATATTAATATTCGATCCAGTTTCAACCTGGCAGCTAATATCCTTGATTAACTCACGAGTCCATCCCAAGCAATGCGAAGACGAGTGCAATTTTGTGCAATGGATAATCAGATTAAAAATTTCTACTAAAGTAAGATGTGTATGAAAGAATTAAAATCCATCCAAGATTATGGTTCTGCCAATAATTTATAGCTATAAAACTCGAGATTGTGTACAATATTCCATGATTTTTTTTTGGAGGGGGTACATGTAGGCGGTCACACCATTCAGGTCTGAGAGCAGTCCAGAAAGATCCCGCAGGGCCGGCAGGCAAGTGTCGTCCTGTCTCCAAATCCAATCTTCAAAGTGCTCTATCATATAAGATGCAATCTAGTCTGCCGCATTGTTCACCTTCTAATAACATATCAGACCGACACTGCAATACAAAGATAAAGAGTAGCCTAAATATCACAGCATAACCAAATTGGATGTCTTGGTGAAGGGATGTTGAAGACCAACCACGTGCAGAAGGCTGCTTGATTGCATTTGTCTGAAGGTCCTTATTCTCTCTAACGCATATCAGCACTAGAATTAGTTCTTTGATCACAAATTTTGTTTTTGTCAAATAGAAAATGATGGGTTAGACTAAAAAATTGTCTAACTTGTCAAAAAACATAACGCCTTTAAACCCTCATTCCTTTTCTTTCCATTTCTTACTTTTGTGAGGAAGAACGTCTTTGTTTCTAAACGATGATCTAGAAATAAACCCATCCTGAAAAGTTCTCAAGCTCGTGTCATGGGAAAGATGAGAGAGTATATGTTCAGTCAAATACATCTTTTATGTGGCTTCAAAGAAGTTTCTGTGCATGATTTCTCAAAATCACACCAAGTTCAGCTCTTGGTATTATGCTCCGCTAGGAGAAGTTTTGATTAAAACAATTAAAAAAATTTAAAAAAAAAATCAGACAGGAATTATGACCTACATAATGGAAGTAACATCTCTGGTTTCCACATAAAATTCATCCACCTTAGTATGTGATTATATGTGTGAAACCCAACCAATTATGTCAATAATCAAAATTAACCCACCGAGTGTGCACTTATCATGAGTTATGATGTGATTTGTTATGTTTATTGGTTATTCATTTCATTTCTTGATTTATGTTTCATATCTGCCAAAAGTTTTGTTAGCCATCAAAATTACCTGGAGGTTGCCATATGGTAAGATCTTAATTGCATACAGACTCGCTCAATTGATTAACATTCATCACTCGGAGACTACAGCTTAATGCCAACCCCATAAAATAATCATGTCCTTATATTTGAATTTCTGAAATTGGATGTGTAATTGGAAACTTACTGACCATGAATCATTTTTTAGCACTGTTGTTTAAAATTTTGAAATTGCAAGTCAAATTGGAAACCTGCTGATAAGCACTTTTCCAAGCACAAAATATCTATGCTCTAATCTGCTATAGTCCAACAAATCAATTGATTGATTATCTTTTGAAAACATTACAAATACTTAACTAGATATCACGCATTTATATATGATCACAAACTCTTACTAAGAAGAAAGTTCGGCGTGAGATCTGTTGGGATATACCGACTGACCCTGTCACCGACCGATCTCAACACCGACTCACCAACCGACGGATCTCAACACCGACTCACTGACCGATGGATCCCAACACCGACTCACCGACCGACTGATCCCAACT
>KE504800.1:280968-292185 GCA_000441515.1 Elaeis oleifera | reverse complement strand
ATTTAATTTAAAATAAAATATCAGATAATAAAATTAGATCTAATAGACATTAGATCTGAAATAGCGTAGGATTTAATTTAAATTTATTCCGCCCCAGATTTGATAAAATCTGGAAGATCCTACACAGGAAAAAGACGGTTTTTCCTTCAGATACATGGGATGGGAGTCAATACAATCTATGCATGGTTGGCCCAGATCACAACATGCCAAGCAATCACCATGTTAGAGTAGATGACTTATTGTACAATGATTGGCAGATTTGCAAATTTCAGCTTACAATTTCATCTCTCGAGAAGCTAACAAAGCTGCAAATGGACCAGCAATCTATGGAAGAGATCATGTGGAGAAATATTTTATTTATAATTTCAAGCATACACCACCAAACCTAGAGGACATACTAAGGAGACTCTGTGTGTGTGTGTGTGTGTTTGTGTGTTAGTTAAATAAGAAATTCAGTTTCAGTGAAATGATCCTATCCACAGCTCCACTGGCTCATCACACGATGCGCCGGGTCGCCCTCCTCCCACTCCCGTTTTGTTTTAGCAAACAAAAAAAAAAATGCATTAAAAAATTAAGTTTTGACATATCACCTCAAGTTTGCTAAGCAATGTGCATGAGGAAAACTGGTAGATGGAAAAGCCCCATGACCAGTCATCCAATTTATTTAGAAATCATGCATCCCTTTGAAAACTAAATGCAGTCTTTAGTAAGGTGCCACTAATCTGTTCATTCGTATGTCCACACACAACTATAATTATGTGACTTACCATGGCCTTTGTTAGTGGGCTCACGAACGCTATACATACACATGCTTGTACATATATTGATGGGCTTTGTCTAGACTTTTGTACGCATAATTATGTAACATATTAATTAACCTAAGGTACATATTCTAAATGAGCTATAAAGTCTGATGAATATCTCGGTTTTGCCATTTTTAGCTTTACAATAGCCACGATACTGTGAAATGGAGACTTGACTACGTATGAACTATGAAGCCTGTTTCATTTACTTCGTTGTCTGCCATCAGCTTGGGCTTTCGCCTAATGAATGCAATGTGTGGCCTCAAGCGTATTAGAAACAATCAGGACTTGAAGTGCCAGCCGTGCTACTCCAAATTCTCAATAATGGGACTATAACTTCTATGGGTTTCAGGTGTGGGCACACAAACATTGTTATTGTGCCCAATCCATGCCCATGTGAGCCTTGGCTTATGGGACTGGCCTAACTTAAGAGGCTAAGAGCATGGGAGAGGGAAGGAAAACATCAGTGTCATGAAGCCATGAATCAGTGAGCTTCTCTTTAAATGAATTGATGCAATGTGTTACCAAAATATGAATACATCATGCAGCATTCTTAGCCTGCGGGTGGTTAGTGTCATCCCTTGCTCTCTCAGCATTTTATGCTTTTGTAAATGCCAGTGTAGCAGGTGAGAAGTTTGCAACTGTCATGAGAAGTGCTTAATGACATCTTTCGCAGACACTTGTATAAGGATGCAAACTAGTAGCACTTGGGTGCATCCACAATCTCTTCATGGACGGATGTACATGGGTGAAAGGAGTAAGGAACCATTGACATCATCTCTTCACCTCCTTCCTCTTCCCTGCCTTATGCTAGATGCATCTAGGGGTTTATCGATCCATGAAGCTAGGTCAGCATGTTGGTGGAGATGGCCAGGATCCAATCCAATTCCTCGGTACAAAACTGAGGCTTGCTCATCATGTTCATGCAGCAACCCAATCCATCATGAAGCTTTATAGTTGTCTTTATTGGCAAACAGTCTATTTGCAACCTTTTTTAACATGAAATGTTAGTAGAAAATTGGGTATTAGTTTGGATATGAACTACATAATGGCATATAGCTACTGGGACTAGGCCCAAAAGCCCAACAGTTCAATCAGGCACTCCTTTTCTTCCAGAGAAATTCTTTGTGCACCGTGGACGGTGCAGAGCCACATGCACCGTCCATAGTGATTGATTCATGTGCAGAGCCGGGGTGCGACATGGGTGGTGTGCATGGTTCTGCATCGCCCATGGTGCACAAAAAATTTTCCTTCTTTAATGGACTAGACGGCTCGAGCAGCCCTCTCATAAAACCCCAAAGCGTTTCTAGTTTGGGCAATTGGTACAACCACCAAGAGATCTTATGAGAATACTTGTTGGCACCTTAAGTATCCTATAATAATCACATATAAAGACACATCTCAATCGTATACACCATACAAGTGTTGCATATCCAAATCCACATTATCCTCGGCACGTTTTTTTTCCTCTGTCTATGCTTATTCTTATGAGACAAGATCTTCTACTTTGATCTCTAAAACATCGACATAGTATGTTCTTCCATCAATCACAGTGTCAATCATAACCTAATTCTAATTACCCACAGAAATCGAGAAGCCCTGAAACAAATTAGACTGGAAGGCCCAAATGTTAAATTTGACACTATTTTAATTTGTTAATGGGCTTAATCATGAGAGCACCCTCCTAGGCTCCCCCAGTCCTAATTCCTGAAACTCTGAAACCTCTATGAAGCCAAGATTCAAGTTCATGTCTCTGGTACAACCACCAAGAGATCTTTCAAGCATGCCAGCTAGCACCTTCAATCAAACAACTTGTAATAATCACATGCACCGTACTATTCCTCATTTTATATATTACACTATAAGTGATGCTTAAAAAACCACAACCACATGATCCAATGAGCATAATTTTTCCTCAATGCACACTTATCACTAATGCTGGACAAAATCTTCCATTTCGATCTTCCAAACAATATTATTGCATCAGTCTCAGCCACAACTAATCATCCCAAATTTCACTAAAACTGCACCTCAGGAAACTCCAATTTGCTTGCACAGAGCCAAGCTATTGTGATGCTGTTATTCCCAGACTGTATCCACAGCGTCTCTTCCATGTGATACAGCTCCATGTGATTGCACCAGTACCACCGTTTAAATGATCCCAAGCCTGAACATTCCTAACATATCCCTTGTCTCATGGAACCTCCCTTCCATGTGGCCACCTTGGATCTGGAACCACATGATGACATGAAGGACGGCAATTATAGAAGTTACTGCACAGCTCAAAAGTATTGCTGATACTGCTTCATTCTATCCTCAGCTCTGGCAGTTTTCAGTCTCCGAGAAAACAGGAGTCAGGCTCATGCCCCTCGTGCCGAAATGACCAGTTTCATGATGCCTGAGGCGAAAGGAATTGGTATTGGGATCTTAATTTAGCCATCTGCTTGACTGCCAATTACCTTAGTGAGCTATTCTTCTGTACACCAATACGGACAACTCATTTGTTGTGACAACGCTACTTGACAAAGGCACAATTAATGTAAACACCGGCCACGAATGCACCTTCACCACAGATTGTTGAGCTAACAAGGCCAACAGGTTAAAGTCGGCAAGCGTAATTGAACTACTGCAATCAATGGGATGGAGTGATGGGGACAAATGAAGTCTTATTTGATTCTTGTCTTGCAAAGGGTCCTACTAGCAACATGTGAAGGAGAATATTGATGGATCTTTATAACCCTTCTGGGATCGAAATGAGGCCTCTAAATGCTTTGGGCGAGGAGCTTTTTTTTTTTGGCTCGACTTGATGAGTCGATTGCTCGACTTGATGAGTTGAATCAAATTAATGTCCTTTGTATGCTCTTAATGTCCTCGAAAAGCTTTTGAGAGCATGAATGGCACGCTAGGGGCCGAGGCACAAACTTATTATTATCTTGGACCATCACTGTGGAACACCAGTAGGAATGGTTAAAACCTCAAAAAAAAAAAAAAGAACCAGTGGGAGTACTAGTGAGGTTCTCCTGTGAGGTGGATGAAAAAGATGAACAGCGACGAAGTATCCTTATCGACCATGGTACTGTCTGAAGCTTTTAGGAGGGATCTCGCTGTTCTTTCGTATCTGTGATATGAAGTTGATGGAGAATGACAGCTTTACCACCCAACGTCATTAAGTACTGTTTGAGCCGAAAACAAACCACGGGCCCAAGGATAAGGGTTTACACATTATTGGGACCATCTGCAACAAAGAAGAAAAGAACCAGCATGGACGAAACTCATGCGATGACTTCCAGCTGCTGCACCCTCCTCCAATAAGTTATTCAAATCTCATCAAGTGTTTCTGTATTCGACTCAAGAATTGTTGGACGCTCGTTAAAAAGACTGGGACACCACCATTATCATGCTTAAGCTTGTTCCTCCAGTTTTAGACGTTAATAATTCCTGCGCGCATGTCTCTCTCTCTCTCTCTCTTCTTCTTCTTCTTCTTCTTCTTCTCTTTTTTATATGATTGGCAGCGCTCCTATAGCTATTCACGCAAAAGGAAAAGAGTTCATTGATTTCATCTTGCCAAATAAATATTAACGAAGAGACATCACCACTAGGTGGAAAGCTAAGTTATCGTTTGCTGCTCTAAAAAGGATGCAGAACTGTTGAAGTTGGAAGAGAGAAATGAATAAAATAGGGTTGGACTGGAATAACGTAGAAGAAAATGACGAAAGGAAGGATTAAAGGTCGGTGGACAAGGCGCAAGAGAACGAGACTGTCTTTGTGCCAAAGGATAGCATCCAGCAAACTGACCGAGCCTGGCACGGACCCAACTCCCCATCCCCACAGGAAAAATGGCCAGCTCGTGGCTCATTTGGTTACTGATCCGCTGCCCAGCTCGGTTAAGAAGGTGCACCACCTTCCACTCCCTACTACTACTAAAACCCCCTCCCATCCTCCCCACCCCTATCCTCCTCTCATTGAGCCACTCCCCTTCCCCTCCTCTCTCTCTCCACAAGAAGAAAGAAAAGCTATCCTGTTCTTTCCAATCAAAAGCTCCCACATAGCAACCTATCTCACCACTTTTAGCGCTCGGAGAACCGAGAATCCCATTTGCCTTTTCTCCTCCTCCTCTTCCCTCTCTCTAATCCAAATGCCCATTCCTCACTGACCCAATAACGTCTCCTCCGCCGCCCTTTGAACACGAATTCCCAGAAGATAACCATTTTAATGATTCCGCTCCCGATAATCTGAAGCCGTTTCGTTTCGGAGTCGAATTATTTAAATGGCCGCCTCCGAAACCGAGACCAGCAGGAACTCAATGTCATGCTCATCGTCGTCCAATTCCTCGCCGTCGCCGTCTCCGAAGAAGAACGGTTAACGGCGGCGGAGGGGAGAAGCGGGCGAGGGATGGGACCAAGCACCCGGTGTACCGCGGCGTGCGGATGCGGGCTTGGGGTAAGTGGGTGTCGGAGATCCGGGAGCCCCGCAAGAAGTCGCGCATCTGGCTTGGGACCTTCCCGACGCCGGAGATGGCGGCGCGGGCCCACGACGTGGCAGCCCTCAGCGTGAAGGGCGCCGCCGCCGTCCTCAACTTCCCGACCTCGCCGCCTCCTTCCCCCGGCCCGCCACCCTCTCCCCGCGAGACGTCCAGGCCGCCGCCGCCCGCGCCGCCACCATGGACCTTCCCTCCGCCACCACCGCCGCCCGGCCCGACGAGTCCTCCGACGAGCTGGGGGAGATTGTGGAGCTGCCACGACTCGGGAAGGTTCTTCGACTCGGCCGAGTCGGGTGGCGGCGAGTTCGTGCTCCATGACTCGCCGGACCTGTGGGTGTACTCTCCGCCGTGGATGGAGGGCGCCGACGAGAACGGGTTCTTCTCCGACAGCGCGTGGGCAGCGGGGGGGCCATCGGAGGGGGCCCTTCCGACCGGCCTCGGAGCTCTCTTGAGGGACTGCTAAGATCCCAAAAATCTTTCTTTTCTTCTTCTCTCTCTCCCATTTGCTTAATTTCCATATAACTATGTGTGTCTGTTTACGAGACCGTCGGCCATTGTGACTGAATTAACTGTACAGTGTTATTTTTAGAAGCAATGGGGGACATTAAGAGAAGAAAGAAATGGGATGCTCTCTGTCTTTCTTTGTTGGGGTGAAGACAGTGAGAAAACTACGAGGCTTTGGGTACTTGGTGTTTCCTCAGCAGCAGCGACATCTACTCTCCTGAGGTGTCTACGGAAATTGGCTTGGTTTCTGGGATCACTTATCAGATGTCTCTGCAAGGAAGTACTCATCTATTTGGACTGATCTTGGTCACTCCATTTGAATTGTTTTTTTTTTTTACCTTTTCCTGGAATAATTGACCATCGTCCTCTCCCTCAGGTTCTTCCTTTTTATGGCAATCAACTCATCTCTGCTCTCATATTGCCCGTCACAGTGTTTTCTCCTCTCTCACTCTCACGCACACATGATATGATTGCTGTCCTTGGGTTTGTCGATGAAAGGTCTTTTCTCCTGCTATGGAAATTTTAAGGATATTGATGATGAGATTGTGGAATGCTTAATACTTTTTTGCAAATTCTCACCTGTCTAATTGCTTCCCTATAAAAATATTTTTGGATGAAACGGTTGTCTAGTCTAATTCTCGCCGCTTGGTGAATTTTGTGATCTTAGATTCTTTCCATGTTCTTTCCGTGTGTAGATGCGAGAGCAATTGAAGCAGCATTTTGGGTTCCCAACTACACTTTTACAGCCTTACATCAATAGGTCATTTGCAATATCCAATATCTAACATTTTTAGAGAAAGACACTAACAGCTAATGACTGCCATCTTGACTCATTCCATAGCTAACTTGGGTGTCTCTTTTATCGGAGAAATTCTTTATACACCGCAGGTGGTGTAGAAATTCGATGTAAAATACATCGCTTTATGTGATTGGTCCATATAGCAATCGCTTTTCAATTCACATTTAATATCTGCAGTTTCGCTTTGAGGTTTGAAAATTTTGTATGATAAAAATACTCCTGTTTTTTTAAAAAATTATGACATCCTGCATCAAAAAGGAGCATTTTTATCCAACCACTTTCCAACGTACATTTAATATCTACAATTTCATTTCTTTGTTTGAAAATTTAAATACCGAAAATATTCTTATTTTTTGAAAAAATTATGACATCTTGTGACATATTATTATATTCTGCATCAAATTATGATTTCTTGTACACAGGATGTCATAATACGGACATAAGATGTCATAATTTTTTTTCAAAGAGCTGAGATATTTTCGTCATTCAAAATTTTGAAATCAAAAAATCGAACTACAGATATTAAATATATATTAAAAAATTATGACTATATAAACTAACTATATAAAATGATGTGTTTTATATTGAATTTTTTATACTGTCCGTGGTACATAAAAAATTTTGCCCCTTTAACGAGAAAAGAAGAACCAGTTAATCCAAGTCCAATTTGGTTCCACTATTTACTCCTAAAGGACGGTTCCATGCTGTTAGAATCTTATTTCAAAAATGATATATATTGTACTAAACGTACTATGAATAAACTAGCGCATAAATATACCTAGTTTCTTAGCTGTTAATCCATCCTTCTCTAACACAATATTATTTATTGCTGGTGATCGGTGGAAGCAAATTAAGCATGTGCGTCACACACCAACCACTCAATTGACCCAATTGCGACCGTGGGCCACGTGCCCACACTGATTGTGACGCATTTTGTCTTGCTAGAGCACAGGCAAGTTCACAAAACTTCTGCTTGCCCTTTGTCCAGAGAAATATTAAAAATAAATAGAAAAAATAGTTGGAAATTCCATAGAAACTATAAAGACATAAATCAACTCAACGACAATCTAAACAATGATTAGTTCAAACGATTTTTTTTTACCCCCTTAGAATTTACCAAACCATCAATCATCTTTCTCTCATAATAAAATATCAAACTTTGAGACAATGGATGTTTGAGGAAGATATTATAAGTTTCGATCTTGTTATCAAACATATTGTGTCCTGCCATGTTGCACCGACCTCATGAATCAAACCAATCCTCCTGTGTCCTGACTTGCAAAATATAGAGATAAATTTTTGGCAGCAGGGTTGTGCCCTGAGGCAATACTTTTGCTTAATACCACCCATAATATACGTCATCAACTTTTCAACAAGTAATAATAATATAATTTTAATGGTCATCTCGTTCATCTAGATGGTACAATTTGTTATAGTTGTACGAGCCTGAGTCCGTAAGTTCAACTTTTTCAAGTCTAGTCAGTGTTCAACCTTGTGCTATGTTAATTATATTTGTCATCGTATTGGCAAAGATAATGTCAGCAATAATGCATGAACGTTGTGGTTGGCCTCATCTGTTGAGTGGTTGTGAGGATAAGATTCTAATAATTTCTTATGCTGTGACGATAAGATTCAAAGAATTTCTTACACTCCTACGTAAAGTTCGTATTGTGTGTGTAAAATTTATTCCCAGAACTCTCTGGCTCCCCTGTGAAGCAAAAACTAGGAGACAATATCCTTGAACAAAATGCATAAAAATTCCTTTGACAGCGTAGGATTTGCTGTACTTCACTGCTTTTATGAAACCAACAAGCACTTATAAGTATGAGCGTATAGCCATTATATATATATATATATATATATATGGGATATGACCAAGTGGCAACGGGAACATGGGTTTCATATTAATTGTGGCTAAAATGTTACATAGCAACATCTTGATGGTACAATTTTAATTAAAAAATGAAAAAGATCTAGCTAGCTAGCTCGTCTAACGGAGTTTTAATGGGATTGATGCATTAGTACTGGTATGATTACATTCAAAAAAACTAATTCTTAAGATTTGTAAGCAAAAGTTTATAATTTATTTGTAGAAGTACTATTTAAAAATAATTACATTTGCTTTTGTACGGTGTTGCAACATCTTCTAAGCGTCATGTTTACATGCCAGACAAAGATGTTTTGTGGTGTGGTAGACTTGCCATCACTACTGAAATCTCGATACTTATATATGGTTAAATTTGTCAAAAGAGAAATTCTAGAAGCGTCTCGTAATTCAAATAGCATTTTCCTTGTATTTTTTATTATAAAGATGCAATGGCTACTTCAATCATTTTTCTATTGATGATCATGACATCTTTCTTCCTCATTAAAGAGAAGAGTTTTGGTTCATTCACATGCAAATGTGACATTTTTTTTATTTTACAAGTCTAAATTTTGAAAATGCATCATTCAAGGCTTGAACCCAGAATCTTTAGTTGCTAAAAAAAAGACATGAACATCAAACCTAATTCTATATGTGATTAAACTTCGATATTAATAGAAGTTATACATAATATGTCATAGAATCTTATGCACTTAGTAAAACAATCCATCATCCCCAATACAATAATAAAAGCCAATGTAATTTGTAAGCTCATTGGATTCTTCACCACAACCTTGTGGCATCTATAATATTTTTATGGAATTGCATAACAATGCATGATGAACCCTTTAAAACAATGGCAAGGATGATATACATGCGCAGAATTACCTTCAAACTCTTAGGAAAGCAGGCAGTGTGTTTTATAAAAGTAACATAGCTAAGAAACATGTTCATTAAATCTAGAAATATTTAGTGGGATTCAACCACTTTGCATCTTCCCTTTAAATCAGAATCAGGAAGGCACACATTCCATAAAGAGGAAAAGAAACGAAAGGCTACCACAAGAATAGGTCCAACTCAGAAAATTCAAATTAAATATAGGGGGAACTCTAATTTTAATTTTTCAGCTTGGTTTGTATTCAAATAGATCTGCTTCATTTCCATGTCTTATGAAATAAATTAACAGAGAAACTCATTTTCTTCTTAAAAAAACAGAGAAAATCATTACAAAGTAATAATGGCGATTCTTTTTGTCCTTTTTTTTTAACGTCCTCTATTGGAGGATTCGTCCTCTTCTTGAATCAAGCATTCTACACTAGCATTCCTCAATACTGATTCAGCAGATACTCTTTTCACCTAAAAGAAGCATGAGTTAATTCTTTTAGAAATTTACAAGAAAATAGTAGTCACTAAACTGATTCCATTCTGAACGAAGTCTTGCTAGGAGATTCTTCATGCCCAATCGGCTCTTAGGATAGAGGCCTCTTATTCCCCTATCTCATTCAAGTTTAGCCTTTGTACCCTTTCTTTTTATATAGAAGTTGTCTTATAAAATAATTCATATGTGAGACTTTGCCAAGGGGGTCAATGAAAAAAAAGGGGACAAAACCTACCCACAAGCCAAAATACCCAACTCTAATCAAAGATCAACAGAATTCACAGAAACATTTTATAATTTCTTAAGACACCAGCACAAATATAAAAAGATTCCAAATAACATTTTGGTTAAGTATGCTGCAAATTAACATGATAATTGTGCTCACAAGAGATGGATGCAGTGCTCGACACATGCACCTATAGCTAGCTCATCTTTATCAGCATGTCAACATGTGATCAGAACATTGTGAGGAGATTGTCGAATTCTTTTGTATTCTTTCTATTTTCTTGTCTTATGATGCAAACAATTCATATGTGAGCCAGAAATGTAGAGTTGTTCGTATATAGGGCAGGCAAAATATGATCCGATCCACCAATCCGATCCGTATTCGATCCACCATAAACAGGTTTGGTTAGGTTAAATGGGTTCGGATCATAAATGGATCGATCCGTTTAATCCATTTAATAATTGGGTCGGATATGGATTTTAGATATCTGATCCGTTTAACCTATTTAACCCCTTTAATATTTAGGTTGGGTTAAGTCAGATAATCCATTTAACCTGTTTAACTTATTTCTAACATATTTAACTATTTAACATGTTTAACCTGTTTAACCCATTTAAGATCCGTTTAACCTGTTTAACCCATTTAAGATCCGTTTAACCTGTTTAAATATGTTTAACCTGTTTCTGACCTATTTAACTTGACCTGTTTAACCCGTTTAACCTGTTAAACCCATTTAACCTAATTTGATCTATTTAATAAACAGGTTAAACGGATCGGGTCGGATTTCCTGTTTAATAAACAGATCGGGTTCAGATTTGAATTTTTGATCTGTTTAATAAATAGATCGGGTTTGGGTTGATCATTTTCTGATCCGACCCGTTTATGATCCGATCCGTTTATGATCGATCCGATCCGTTTGCCATCTCTATCGGCATATTGCTCGTAAATGTCATAATAGTAAAAAAATAAGTGATTACAAAAAAAGGAGGGATTGCTCAAGACCATACGCCTGTTCTTGGTTATTAAAGAACCTTGACTACGATAATTCTCCTCTCTCTCTCTCTCTCTTTTTCTACATAGGTCAATTCTGCAGCTCAAATTCATGATTCAATATATGCAATACTGCATGGGACTCTCTTACACTAAATGACATGAAGATATAA